>CAIGRN010139883.1:0-27129 GCA_903798345.1 Fraxinus anomala
ATTTTATTTTTACTTTGATATTGCAGTATTTTTTTTTTTTTAAAATTAAAAATGATGAATTGAAAAAATAAAAAAGTAAAAAAATGATTAATCGTATCATTTGAATATTTTATTAAACTAAAATATGTGTTGTAAGAACAATTATATTACTAGCCCACTCATATCCATATTAAAAAGGGAAAAATTCATGGATCGGGTTTTAAGTTTCACTAATGCAAAAATCAGGTATTTAGCTAATTAATTAAAAATATTTATTATTTAAATACAATAAATTCATAATTATATAATTAATGGTCACATGTGCATAATTATAGGTCACAATTTATTTATTAGTTACATATTGTCAAATTAATTGGTCACAAATTATTTCGAGGTCACAAATCAAAAAATTTATAGGTCAAAATTCATCTGTCGGTCACATATTTCAAATTTCTAGGTCACATATTATTTCGAGATCACAAATCAAAAAATTTATAGGTCACAATTTATCGGGTGATCACACATTTTCAAATTTGCTGGTCACAAATTTTTTTGTCACAAATTATCGTATTTTAAGGTCACAGTTTAATAGTTAATCACGATAAACCAAATAGTTGGTCACATACGTCCAACACCCCACCCCCACTCTCGATCCACCACCAATACTCGGTCACAAATCAAGCAAACAATTGGTCACAGACAATATCCCACACCACCGTCAACATAAACGACCACCATTACCGCCTGTACCACACCACCAACAATAACCACCACCACCACCGTCGCTATCCCCGCCATAAAACCACAACCACGCACTATCAACACCACCAACCAGACGTTCACGGCAGCGTCGCGACGTTGTGAACGGCGGTAGCATCGCGACGTTGCTGCCGTTCAAAGCAGCGTCGTCGCGACGTTGCAGTTGCTGCAGAGAGACGAGGGAGAGAAGAGGAGGGGAAATAGTGAGGGAGGAGAAGGAAACCACAACCACCGTCGCAACCACCACCACACAAAATACCGCCGTCGCCGCCACATCCAACCACACACTATCAACACACCAACGAGATCTGAACCCACCACATCTGCACCATACACTATCAACACCATCAACTAGACGTTCACGGCAGCGTCGTGACGCTGTGAACGGCAGCAGCGTCATCGCGACGCTGCCGTGAACTGCAACAGCGTCGCGACACTGCTACCGTTCAAAGCAGCGACGTTGCAGAGAGACAAGGGAGAAAAGGGGGGAGAGAAGGTGAAGAGGAGGGAGGCGCGAGAGAGAGGGAAATGGAGTAGAGAGATAAATTAGGTTATGAATTAGGATTTATATAGTACCTGATTTTTGAATAAATAAATTTTATACCTGATTTTTAAAAACCAATTTTTAAACACCTGGTTTTATGTAATTACCACTATTAAAAATGGCCAAAGCTCTAATTAAACCCACCCATATCCATATTATTAAGCCCACCCATATTCATATTATTAACTCAATAAAAATGGCCCACGCTCCAATTAAACCCTTCTTATTCTTCCTAGACATCTTCCGTCTCCAGCCACATTGCCTGTGAGGCAAATCTACAGATTTTCTAAAGATTTCTTGCCGTGTCCAGTTAAAGCTTGAAGAATCTGACCCGTATTCCGTACCCGTACCCCTACCCGTGTCGTGTCGACAAGGTTACTCCAACCAGAATGGAGAGTCCGAGCTAGAGTCCGTGCATCATAGCTCGTATGTAGAAAGACAGAAAATGAAAGCAGTGAATATAAAATAACATTTAAAGATGCAGATTTTATATGAGGTGTTCGTTATCACAAGAGATGAAAGCATATGGTACATAATGGCATATAAAACAGACAAAAACATTGCAAAAAGCTTCCAGAATCCACAACGCAAATAACTTCTGCAGCGTAGAAACGGAAGATGGGGACTGATTACAAATCCATTGTTTATGGGCGCTCCCTAGTGAATAGTGATAGTTCACAACGTATACAGCGTGCAACACATGGCTTGCACTATATGTAATCATTTAGACCAAAGCTGTATGTTAAGAATACCAAGAACACCATGCCCAGGTCATGACATACCAGAGCTATGTTTACTATTTGCCAAATCCCACTCAAAAACTTGATTGTAGATTACAAACTGTGGACATATCAAAGCAAAGAAAGCAGTTTATTTGCTAAAATTTGTTGAGCAATGGGAACAGACAGCTTATTTAACGTTCAGTGCATAGTCTATTTGAGATTTCTTGTACGAGTAAAAATCAGTGGTATTGCCTGCATATGCTATTGAACTATTTACCAGCATGACCACACCCTCAAATTTCGAGAAATTTCTTTTAAATATTCATACATTTCGTATTTTTTCTGAAATTCACCCATTGATAATTCCAATATTCATAAATTTGGACCCATCATAATCCACAGAGCAGTTGTGCATCATGGCTGAACACTTGGAAGGATGACTTGTTCATGTTTATGCAGGCACATATTCACAAGCGTACTTGCAGAAAATGCAAATGCAAAATGGATTTCAAACATGCTCATTATATATACAACTCGAAAAAAATATGGAAATAAGAACACTTTGCAGAAAGTGAGAGAGAATCAACTCCCAAAATGCATAAAAATGAAGAACTGACTTCAAATCAATGAGTACGGTATTATATCCCTTTGTTTTGTTTCCTTCATAATATCCCTTCCTTACTGGGAAACCAAGCAGAACAAACGGAACTCAAAAGATAGCACCAGTACCTGCACCAACACTGCGCCAGCAGCATCACCAAAGAGAATGCAGGATCCTCTATCTGTCCAATCAACATAGCGAGAAAGAGCATCGGCTCCTATTACAAGAACATTTTTAAAGCCACCCCCTGCAATATACAGCAACAGGATTTAAGTTCTGATTACCTCTGGAATGCAGGTGATAATGTAAATTATACAGCAATTAGAACCTCATTACCATGTAGTACTGAAATTTTACCTCTAATGTGGCAAGCAGCTGAGACTAATCCCAACACAAACCCACTGCAAGCAGCTGTGATATCGTAAGCCAATGGATTATTTTTGCAGCCAAGTAACTTTTGAATCTGGCACATTAAGCAATTATCAGGAAGATATTAAGACTCCTGGGAAAAATCCAGAAGCAAATAAGTAAAATACAATATACATTGTATGAGCTCATTGCACAAAATGAGAAGCAAATTAAGCACTAAGAAGCATATAAATACTTGACAACTCGACAGAAAATGCAGAATATCGGTAAAAACCCAGCTATGAGGGTCATAGTTCGAAGATGGAAGTCTCTTGATATGATGAAAAATGTGTCACTAGATTTTTAACATGGAGACAGAGCCACAATATAATTGTGACAAAAGCATACATTAGATTTCAATGCTATGAACTCTCCATTCTATGCAGCCAAAGTTTCCCAGTACAATCCATACTAATAGAGCTGAAATGATTCCTGTCTTTCAGTCTATAAGACCCTGAAACCGCCTTATCTATACATTTAGGTCATTAAGGGGCAAAGGAATTTATATATTTATATTTTATCGTCAACACGCTTCCTTATGTGCATGTCGCCAGATTCATTTAAAGAATGCCTAGCAATATAATTTTCATAAATGGGTGGCCGTAAAACTTGACAAATTTTGCCTGCTCCACTATTGTGCTAAATTGCCTCATCTAAACTTAAGCAGGAGAAGCAAATTATTTATTGATATTTTACCTTCAACATAAATCCTTCTTTTTAGAAGTTCATTTCTGAATACTTAAAATTTCAAATCTAACTATTTCAGAATATAATTACAAATGCGCACCTGAGGAGCACTGCCAAATAAATCCTCTGGAGTTGAAGTACACATCAACACGAGGTCCACATCATCAGGATCAACTTCTGCCATCTCGAGAGCTTTCTTTGCCGCCTCTGCAGCTAGAGCTGTCAAACTATCTTTCCCTGTAACTGAGTGAGTTAGATGAAAGCAAAGTGGTGTTCGAATACTTAGAATATCACTACTATATGTAACCCCCTGAATTTTTATTTACTAATTTCACATGGGCCGAAATTTAATGTTGGTCATTTAGCAAATAAAATAGTCCATGTGTAACCTTGTCACACTAAAGTCCAAAAGTTAAAGTGATAAGCTTAACCCACGTATTTGCAAAATGATTTATTTTCTTATGTGTATTTTATAAAATTTACCGTATATTTTATTTGGGTCGAATATTTAAGGGAACATAAATAATTCATTAATTTAGATAATAAATTAATTAGCCTTTTGAATTTCCACACTCAAGTATCGGACGTGATTGATTGAAATAAAAAATAAATTAATTGACCTATTGAATTTTCAAACTTTAACTTTCGAATATTTTGGGTTCATAGACGTTTTAGTTGATTGGTAAGCATACAAGTGGATATTATATATGTGTGTGTGAGTGAGAGAGAGAAGTATTTCCTTTACCCATGCAGAAAGTGATTTCCGCACATTAACACAAGTATTATTTTATTTCACCAGCCACATTCAGAATTTCACAAGGGTTTTCATTCTCTTACAAACATTATGTCCATTTTTAATTATGGTCTCAAGGAATATTTTTCAGAATTTTTGATATCAATTGAGGTAAGAATACATAGTGCAAAGTAGTAAATTCTTATTTTATGATGTTTATATAAATTTTAGCTTGAAATACTATAAAGCCTTCGGGTTAGTTTCTATGTTAAATCCTTAGGGATAGATTGTTAGGTCAAATATGTCAATCCTACAAGATAAAAGAATTCTTAAGAAATTCCTTGAACTATTAGATATTGCGACCAGTTTGCTCTAAATCTAAAAATGTTGGTATGTTATGTAATTTTATATTTATATCATGTTAAATAAGAATATAGATGTATTTTTACTGAGTGTTTTCAAAATACTCACTTTTACAATAACCTTTCAAATTAGAACGGGTTGTATGGACACGTGGAAGATTGACTGAGTGATGCTTACGGGGTTGCCAAATAAAATTTCTAGAAATGATAATTGCAAATTTTTATTTAAAGAACATCTTTATATTAAATTTTGTGCACATTAGTTAGTAGTTCTTTTTAGTATTTGAGCATTTGACATTCTATGTTAAATTTAGATTGATAGTTTGAAATCATAGTATTTCAAGATTTTATTTAATGTGAAACTTTTCAATTAAAATTGTCAGTTTATCATTATCAATTTATCGATCAAATCTCAAAATTTGAATAAAAGTGAATTTCCTCTTAAATTAGATAAAAAAGATTTTTTATAACACTTCAAGTCTATTTTTTTTTTTTATTACAAATAAATAAAAAATGAAATAGATTTCGGGTGTCACATTATATACTCTCCAAAATCCAAAACCCACATAATTAAGAATCATGACATCAAACAGCACTCTACGTATGATAACTACCCGTAAAGAAGGAAGGATGAGTTTCAGGAAGCCCAGCTATTTGCCAGAATGTTTTTGGTGCTCATAGGTATGAGTAGCTCAACTTGAATGGTGTTATGAAGCCTGATTCCCATTCAAAAACTCAGCATCAGCATAAGCAGGCTCAACCTTTAGTAAGCTCAGGCCACTCAACTTAGAAGTGGAAGAGGATCATAAATGTATATATTGGTCGTACTGTTTCATCAATCCAATAATTACAATGACAACAGGTTACATTACTTGAATTTCTAACCAAATCGTTATCTATTATAAACAAATCAACAAAGTATTCGTGGTTAAGCTTCTTGGTCTTTCGCTAACTATAATTTTAAATAACTGCCAGATGGAAATTGACGAGGAAGGATATTAACTCCACAACTTTTGCTTTGGCATATCAATGTACAATGTAGCTACACTAGAGTGGCTTTAGGCCTCTTGGAATTTATAGATAGATAGTTTCCTTAATAAAGTCCCAAATTGATAAGCTACTAGGTGATAATTTTACAAGTGTTAGAACCCAAATATGCACGAACCTGCTAACATGAATGCATAACTCGTATATAAACCAACAACACGGTTGATTCTGACCTAAATCACAACCAGTTTCCATAAACTAATTCATGCATGCAGCCCTTCTGCTCATGTTTTTATAAGTAAACTAGAAACTACACACAGCACTGATTCTCAAGTTCTAAGTAACCTAGAACTACTCGTAGGACTTATGTTCAAGCTTTAAGTAACCTAGAACTACACATAGAGATCAGACAAGCAACAGCTGCAAGGAAAAGCTTACCAGAAAGTACTCTTCTATTTCGTATTCCTGTCCGAATACATATCCATTCATCATTAGTATCAACAATTTTTGCAAGATCGTCATTAGAAATCTGAAGACCTGGTACTGCAGAACCACATCCAACTAACTTGCAGCCTCTGCTGACAAGCCTGCACAAATTTTATATCAAAACTAGAGAGCAGATGAAAGCATTAACCATCTAATGACAACCCTATGAAGACAAAGACAACCAATTTGCCTCATTTTCATTATGTGACACAGGGAAGTTAGCTTATGAAAGAGGCCAAGATGACAGAAAAACAACAAACATTTACCAAAAATGGAAAGCTTTTTAAACGGAAAAAATCGCTAAAAAGGTCATTTAAACAAGTCATCCGTCAAGGATATCAAAAGAAGAACCTCTTAGGCTTCAACAAGACGAAAGACTTTTTGCGATTGACATAAACTTCTGATTGTACAAATAACGCCTCCATTTGGGTTTCATTTTCCTTTCCTAAAATTCTACTTTTAAAAGTCAAAACATTAATTTTAACCACATATTTCATAGAATCCACATATTCTTCTCACTAATCAACCACTCATTTCTTGAAAAGTAGAAGTTTAGCAGAAAAAAAGTTGAAACCTAAACAGAGGCAACATTAATACACTTGAGTCGTGATAAATGCTCGAACATGCATATGGATATGATTATATTTGTACATAATGCAATTATTACTTGTTATGTTTGAAAATGTATATCTTGCCTAAACTGGTCCCTTTTTTTTTCAAAATTGAAATTTGCAGCACTGTATTTACTTGCTGGCAAAATCATTTACATAATAAGAAAATTTAAAGCTGATATCCAAAAATTTACAGTTTTTAAATACGAATTTCCTGTTAATAAGCTAAAATTGTGAGAAACGTTGAAAATAGATAATATTCAATGCATTCTAACAAAGGGAAAGAATACATAGAACCATCACGCAGTAACAAAATTCACTTCTTAAGGGATCTCATCCAATTCATGATTACGCCAGCCACATACAAGATTTAGATGTCCAAAGATTATAATGCTGACACCTGTGAATCCTTTTTTAATAAAATCTATACAGAACCAATAACCTTGGCTGGTAATTTCAATACGACCATAAGAATAAACAACAATACCGAGCAACCTTATGACTGAAAGTCTGAAATATGAACTTACCATCTTGTACAGCCCGAACAAGTTGAGAAACTACTTTATCCACTTTAGTTTACTCTTACATTACAAAACTAATAATTTATAACTCCAATGCCAGCACATCTATTGGTCTGTGCGATGAAGAGCAATTCTGAATAATGTTACCGATGACATTTTAGGCAAATGGATTGGGATTGCTGAGCTCCAATCCAAATAATAAAATTTTCCCCAAAAGGACCTTTGTTATACAGCTGAAAATGTCGATTGTCCAAATAAACGCCCATAAAATGGTTCAGACACCACGTGACATGCAAGAGTAGTAACTCCCCCATTCCCCCAAACTTCATTCACCTAGTAGTTCTCATTCTCAATGAGAATGATCATTGACATAACTGGAAACACTTCAATTACAAAACCTTCGGTATAATTACTCAGTCACAAAACCTCAATAATTTCACTATTAAAAATACGCCAAATCGAATCCTCATCCAAAGAACTCAAAATCTTAAATATTTTAAATCAACACCAATAAAGCCTTTTGTCAATTAAAAGATTAATCCGCTCAAAACTGGGCAAAGATTAAAACTACACGAAGAACTAGTTACCTGGGGACCCTAGATTCAGAAGGGGAGAGCTTATCTGCACCTTGGACAGTGCTGGAACACAGTATTCTCTTGGAGACACCCTCGGAAAACCAAAACCCAGATTGATTAATGCCTATAGATGGAGTAAATCTCCTCCTAACAGAAGGCACCGTTGGTGTATACAGCCCAGATGCACTTGCCATTTCTATTGGCAGATAAAGAGGCGATAAAGGTGGGTTCTTTAAACTTATTTATACAAAAAATAGAGCACCCAGAAATTAATTCGATTTCCTCAAAAGAAATAAAAGCAGTTCAATTAGAACTGAAATATGAGGGAAAAAAAGGAGACGGAAAGAACAGTGGTAATTTTTTTCACTATCTTTGAGGTGTCCCCGGTGATGAAATTTTCGATGAAAATGAGAAAAATCACTATGCAGTTTGTTTTCCCTCCCTCTTTTTTATCACTCACAGACGAGTAATTGCATATGCAGTTGGAAATATAGATAGATACAGATTTCTGTCTCTATTACCTCTCTCTCTCTCTCTCTCTCTCATCATGCACTTTAAATCTTTCTTGTTTCGCTCCGTTTGATAAAAATTAAAATTAAAATCAAAATCAAAGTTAAAACATATTTTTTTTATTTATAATTTTTTAATTACACATTTCATCGACTTTTATCAAAATGTACTTAATATCTGATTTTAATTCACACAAAGCAAGGCAAAAAGTCAAAAATTTGATGTCGGTCCCCATTGTACTGTTTGAATAGCATATTAGTCTTAAACTTTTAAAAATGAGACGACAAAAATTAAATTATTCGTAAATAGTTGGAGGAAGCCGAACATAGGGTTTAAGTGACGTTATTTATACCTAACAAATGCATGGAATGATCATTAGGGCTGGTTGACACAAATATATAAAATATAGTACACATAACGTAAAGCTATATTAGTAATTTTGAAAGTTATAGATTGAATATAATTCATACCAAGAACTCGTGAACAAAATAATAATTACCATTCGAGAATAATTGAATATATTATTATAATTGTACAATCAGTAAAAAAATAATTCAAACGTCCGTCAAATTGTCGCGTAGTGATTGTGAAAAAAAAAAGTCGTTTCAGATGTTAATGAGTCAAAATTGGGATAAATCTTATTTTCATAAGATTGGATAGTTTGTGCGATGATTGGTAGGGAATTGGATGGTCCTGTTATTGGAGGTCAATTATGCAATTAAAATAAAATGTTGGGAACAATTTGATCTTTTTATATGTTGGAGAGAAATTTGATATTAGGACAATAGGTTAGGGATCACTAATGCAATTTGATCTTTTTTTGGCTTCTAACTTTTGGAGTTGAAAAATCACTTTTGAAAGGATCTCCAACATGTTTTGCTCGACAAAATAAGCAATATCACAAAAAAATTACTTTTTTTCAGTAGTATCAAGATAAGTAGATTTATTCTTGCAAAAGAGGCCAAGCTTAACATGCTCTTAATATCAAATTAAATAACTCACTTTTTTTCTTTTTAAAATTTAACAATGAAAAATTATTTATTTTAAAAATCATATTTTTACATATAATTAGATTTACTTAAAAGTAATTTTTTTTAAAAAAAATATCCAAACGTGGTTCTAAACCTCAAATTTTCTTGTTCTAACAATTAAAGCTGTTCAAAGGTTGGTTGAGCTACATTTTGGTATAATGTTGGTGGGACTCTCCTCCAAGTGAATAAAACGAGGTTGTGATTAGTCAATAACGTGTTACTTCTTGCTCAAGTAATGTCACCTTAAATTTAAATTCAATTAAATAGGCATGTAGGTATTAATGAATAGAGTCTTTCATTATACCAATAACTGTCTTTTACTCAACTTAAGCTCGTTACTCATATTTATTAGTTCCATGAATTATATTGAAATGAGAGTTTAATCAAATAGGTGGGTCGTTACCCTAAAAATATCTTAACTTAAACTTGTGACTCACGTTTAATAGTTCGATAAGTTATAGTGGAAAGAGCTTTTATATAAATAGGCGTGTAGGTGTGAAGACGAATTGATTTATCACTGCCTTTAAACGTCTTTAACTTAAGCTAGTGGACCATACTTATTAGTTCGACGAGTTATATTGAAAAAAGAGATATTTGAACTCAGTAGAACAATTTTATAGGCATAGAGTAAGTACTAAACTTTTTTCCCCAAAAATTTAGTCTAAAAATAACATAATTATTGAATAAGATTTGGTACACCATTATAATATATTTGTTTAATTATATAATTATATATATATATATATATATATATATATATTATTTTGTTCAATTCAAACTAATTTTCCAACTTCCAATCTTTTTTCAGATAAAATAAATAGCTCATGTTTTGTATAAATTTTACACTAAATTCATTTTAAACTTCTCATTCTCCAAATAAAATTATTTTATACATGGATCTGTAACTTTTTTATACTTTTTAAACTGTATATTCATCAAAAATACAATTTTTCACAAAATTTATTTTCTTAAAGTTTACATCGAGCATGCCAATTATATTTTTCTCTGCAAATTTCGAACTAAATTGTATGAGTATAATTTTGGACCAAATGAATACTTAGTCAGTATTCATCACGGTGGATTGATTTTAAGGTAGAATTGTTGCAATAATGTGTTAATTTCACAAATAGTCACTACATTTGTTAAAAAATTCAAGTTGATCCTTAAAGTTATTTAGTCATTAAAATTAATTAACTTTACACGGTCATTCTATAGGTGAAAATAATGCTCAACTCGACTAGGTTCCGTTAAATGTTGACATATACAAACTATTAATCCATTGATCATGACACGAAATGCGTCCTATAATTGATCCCACATTGATAACTTCTATTTATTATTATTCGTACATTTCTTGGGATTCGCTGTTATTCATCTTGATATTTCTTTTCGTAAACTATTTATAATTTTGCCAACCAGAGGCTTAAAAAATTGCAGGAAAATTTAATGAATTTCAGTAAACACTATCTGGTAAAGAAAAATGTTAAATGTACACTCTTGATGTACACTAACTTTTACACTCCTCTCACATGATAGGTCTAGCGATTATTTTATTTAGCATGGGACCCACCCATATTGTGAGAGGAGTGAACAATAATGTACACCAAAGTGTACATGTAACATCTCTCATCTGGTAAATTGTTTTAGGCAAATATGTTATTCTATAGTGAAATAATTTGAGAATAGGGATTTATACATGCACCTTAATTATGATAGGTTAGGTTTTCTTTGCATTTTTTATTTTTTATTTTGGAGAAAATAGGGTTGGGCTTTCTAACCTTTCATGAAGTGTGGAATAATCTCTTCCTCCCTCAAAATTGAGATGGTAACACTCGATAGCATGGGACTTGTCTACCCTCTGAGATCAATTTCTAGTTATTTTCTTTCTTTCGACCCATCGGGTCTCTTTTCCATAATAGATACTAATTACTATTATATTCATTGACTATCTAAGTGGCAATGTATTTGTCTTGCTACTTGTTGATATACTGTGAAAATAGCTTTGATACGAGCTGATTGTACTCCGAGTTTGAAGTTGTGCCCAATGAAACAAAAACGAAACATTTCAATAGTTCTTTTTTGTACTTATAGACTATTTTCCTTCGTTCCATGCCTCACTTCCAAGATGGCATGTTATTAGTCGCTAATCGATATCATTGTTGAGTACATGTTAACTATCATATGAGCCCTCGACCACTTTCATACCCAACATTGTCCTGCAATGAGTTTATTTGTCAGTGCACGTAAATGTAAATTTGCATATAAAACAATTAACTCGTCAAATATTACTGGATTGCATTTTCTATCATATCGATATGCCTTACATGATATTCAAATTCACATATTGTGTAAGCCCCAAAATGCTGAGTTGAATGGTTGTCTCGTACCTTTAGCCCTTCAACCAAATTGTATCTTCAAATTCTTTTGCAGATAGTAAGAATATGCTATGTGCACTGCATTTGGATTTATACTTTTTCAACTACATTTTCTATACTTCTATTCTATTATAATCAATATAAATCCATCATGATCTCCATAAGCTTCTTTAAATCACTTCAAGAACCATTCCTATTATCCGTCGTTCTATATTGTTATTTGTGTCTCGTGTGCACGCCATGAATATCAAACCTCCGTAACTTCCATTCAAGAAAGTACTATAGACTACAATAACAAGTTTAGAGTGCTTGCAACCATTTATTGAAGCCCCTAATGTCATGAAACTGTAGAGGAACTTGCATTCCTCAATTCTGATTCCTACTAACGACTCTCGATTTGTCACTTGTAGCATATGTAAGTATACGAGAAGCTTCCCATAAGATTGTTTGGGAGTTTCCATTATCATCTTAGGGCACATTCATGTGCTCTCCAAGTCTTTTCGTAACTTATTGTTATTCCTTAGATGTTTATCGCTTCCATCATAATATTGACATATGTTTATATTATTCTTAGAGAGATGAACTTGCGTAAAATGCAATTGACAATGAAAGAACAACCTCTAGAGAATGTGTGGCTGTTCTTCAAAGCCTTAAAATTCCATTTCATAGTTATCATCTGCAAAGAACAACCTCTAGAGAATGTGTGGCTGTTCTTCAAAGCCTTAAAATTCCATTTCATAGTTATCATCAAAATATTTCGTATATATATATATATATATTTTTTTTTTTTTTTTTGCTTAAATTCAAGAAAAAGAAAAGGTTTGGCGCTTTTCTTCCTCACGGAATCAGATTCAAACCTTTACAGTCTAGCGAAATGAAACCAGAAGACCTTCTCCGGCATCCACTACACACCCAAACCCAAAAACTCACCCTAAACTGCCCCTTCTCGACCTCCTCCTCCGCGGCGGTATTCCTTGTGGGCACCATAACCGAAATCCCCGTCGAGAGCGGCGTCGGGAAAACTCAACTCTCCCTCCAGCTCTTCCTCACCGCCCAACTCCCCGCTGTAGTTGGAGGCCTCTCTGCTTCATCCCTTTGCCTGCAATCTGAATTTCTCTTTCCCTTCCACCGCCTGCACCAACTTTCGCTATTTTATCAATCACATGTCCCTGATAATCCGCTAGACCGCATTTTTATTCAACCCGTCCATTCACCCGACCACCTGCTCGACCTTTTGTCTCGCCTAGAATCTATTGTTTCCCTGTTGAACATTAGGTTAATTCCGCTCAGAGTTTGATAACACCCACTTGAATTAAAGCGGAGATAGAGCATGTTTTTTAAGATAGCTTCCCAAGCTCAAAAATTTGGTCTGGCCGTTGTGGTGACTAATCAGGTAGTGAATGTGATCGAGTCTTCGGGTAATTCGAGGATTGGGAATTCGGGATTTTTGTTCACGTTTGGGAGGAGAGTTTGCCTGGATTTGGGTTTGTCATGAGCGAATTGCGTGAATATAAGATTGTTTTTGTGGAGAGAAGAAGAGAGAGTTGATGTGGAAGGTGGTGACATTAGGAGCATGCAGGCTAGGAGGTTCATTCGGGTTGTTTTTGCGTCGCACTTGCCATATTGTTCGTGTGAATTTGTTATTAAAAGAGAAGGGGTTTTGGGGTTGATAGATGACACTTGATTTAAAAAAAATTGGGACTAGATGGCGTAGACCCTATCCGTTCACGCTTACAAATTGAATTTGTTAGGTTCAATATTGTAATCGACAATTCTGTGAACAAAATTGATTTAATTGAACATGCAATTTTATATATTGAGTTAGGTAGTCTAGGGGTTGAGTTCGAGTTTGGAAACAAGGAAGAAGCGGCACCAGAATTTCGCTAGCCTCACGCTTGGCCATCGCTCGAGCGACAGAAACAGAACCATTGTCGCTCGACCAACGGACCCCTCGCTCGAGCGACATTGTTACGCGGCTAACCTTAGTTCGCGATTTTGGAGAGTTTTACACGACTTATACTACTCATACACCTCCAACTATAAACATAGATGCTCTTGCACGAAAATGTGTGGTTGTCTGATTGTGTTTTATTGGTATAAACATATTTTTGAGAGATCCAATAACACAATTTATTGGTGAAATCATTCATAACATTCTTGAGATCCGACAATCAAGTTTCGGGAAAACATCAAAGTTCGTGAATCCAAAACACTTGACTTCCTTAACACTTTGAGGAAGGAACTCTCTCGATCGGGCACTGGGATACGTGGACTGCAATCACAGAAAAAGTACAAGAATTGGAGATTCTTGGAATTCCACTTGAAAGAGACAATTGAAGAAGATCGGGAAGTTGGAAGGAGACAACAGATCTTAGAAGCTACAAGAAGTAGATCGAGAAGTCTAGTGGCATTGGCTAGACATCGAGAAGCTGGTGGGTACAACAGATCTTAGAGATTACAAGAATTACAATAGCGGGAACTAGGCTGGAAACAGACTGTAATCCATATTATTTATAGTGGAGGTAACTGGTTTGGTCCTGGAGTTTTTACCTAGTTGGGGTTTCTCCGTCATCATTTCGGTGTTCGTTATTTATTACTTTTTTTATTACTGCGGTATTCAAATATAGGATAATTGGACGTGTATGCTTATTCATCTAGAAACAATTTTAAGTGACTTGTTGCTTTCAATTAATTAATTCCGTACGTAGGGTCAAAATTAAAAATGAATAATTAATAAACATTCGATAACTTAGTAGCCTATAATTTGGTAATCCGAGACTTTCAGAATTGCTAGGAGACAAGCAAAAATTCTGGTAAGTTTATGAAGGACTACATACTGAAATGTTATGTTTTCAATCATTTGAGATTCATACAAATTGTCAATTTGATTACTAATTGTATTTTGATTATTATTTTGTTCAGTAATTTTTAATCTTTTAATTGTATATGTATATTCTCTAATTCTTCCACTGCAATGTGGATCAAGTTTGAAAGACATTTCATCTTGCTGGTTGAAGAAGCCAAGATGTAAATTTCCTGCCGGTTATTGATGATAAAAAAAATTAGTTGAATTTTAAAGTTTCATACTTTTAGAAGGGCATTGATATCATTTTTTCTTTATTAATTTGTTTCTATTAGACGACTATTTTTTCTCAGACTGTCCATTGTTCAAATGATCACAGAGAGAAGTCATACACATGTATTTACATTTGCATTCACACTCATAGATTCAACGAGTATTGGATTTTTGCTATTTTAGCAGTTATAATCCCTTAAGACGTTCATCAAGATTGTTTGATACCTTGTTTAAGAAATAAGATCAATGTGTGAGATAGCCAAACATGCCATCAGCAGTAACTACGCTTGAGAGTTGTGGAACCTATAAAAACTGCTACACGGGTTACCATTTTCAAATTTTTGCACAGTATCTTCTGAATCAAGCGTCCTATTTTGTGAGTACAGTAAGACCTCTATATAGTTATGCTCTATACAGGAATAACTACAATGTAGTTATAAAAATTCTGGTCCCAAATTGGGCCAGTTATATATAAGAATAAATTCCAGATTTTAGTAAGATACAATTTTTCTAGGTCCCATCTTAAGGAACTTGCCTCCACATAATAATAAATATTTGTACATTGCATGGATTGTTTGTAAGATGTATATGTAGAATTTACACTAAGAGAAAAACATTTAAAAGAAGGCAAAATTTTAGATTTAAGAAAACTGTGCATATTGCCTACACTACATAGATACAAGTACTAGTTTTTGAAATTATGTCTATCTCTTTTGTTCATGTCTATACCTTGGATTTGACAAGCTCCATTAATTAATTATTAATGTAGTAATAAAATTATAGAGAGGTTTTACTGTGTTGATGATCATTGCAAAACTCTTCTGACTTCTGGCTGCCAATGCAATAAGATTATCAGAAATTTACTGAACACAGATAGCCTACACGAGTGTTGAGCTGAAAGCATGACTTAACTAATTGTCTTTGATGGGTACGATATGATCATGAGTTGGGTCCCATATGGGTACAAAATTTGTTGGAGGAACATATTGCAATCTAGGTTCTAAGAACATTTCCAATGATGCTTTAAATTGTGATTTAGATCTCCAGAGTAATCGAAAATCTTTCTAATAAAGAGATGCAAAAGAAATGCGAAGCGTATTTTCTTGCAGAAAATGTAAAATAAGATATAAATTTACATCTTTTTTTGATCTATTTGTTGGACTCTCAAGAGATAAAAAGCTATCAACCCACTTGCACCAATTTTTTTAGATCTTCCAATTGGAGTAGAATTTGAATTTAGATCCATCAAGATGTAGATGAGAATGTAAAAGTAGTTTGGAAGATGTCAATTTATACTCAATTTTACACCACGATTGCAGATGCTTTAAGGGATTGTTTTTATGATTAGCAAAAGTAAATGCAAACATACTACTCGAGATTCTGAATTTAAGCCCCATGAATGGGTGGAATTGTGTCAAACCGAGCTGCATGAGATTATCTCTTTGCATATTAAGGGAATCAAAGAAGGCACAAGCACAATCCTTAGTGTTGACTAATTGACATAGAGCAATCATTAGTATTTTAGTTCATGATATCTGAATTACGTCAACATGTCCTGTAGGCAAAGAGTAACATTTACGCATTTTCAGGTTGTTTGAAACTGCAGCATGTTGAAGTTTGTATTTTATTCACCAAACACAGCATAAGGAAATCAGTGGCAAATAACAGCTTCATGTGGTCCCATTTCTCACTTGAGAAAAACAGTTGCAACTGCATTCCATTCACGATGTTATTCTTTACTTGGTCACTACTTCAAGATTGTCTATATATTTTGTATCATATTCATTGTTAAAGTTATATCGAAACATCTAAGCTTTTAACTCTCAATTCCATCTGCTTCCTTTCAAGTTCAGCTTTGAGAATTATTCTAACTTTAACTTAGTATCAGAGCCTACAATGGCTAACACCGGATCAAATGACAATGCACAATCTGCAAAGCTAGCCACCAGCACATTGATGCCTTCAACGTTGAGAAGAAATCAGATGCAATCGTTTAGGATTAACCTCACTCAAGTTCCTCCTGTAAAGCGGGATATGAACAGTTTTTTGCTGTGGAAAAATATGGTTATGCCCATCATCAAGAGTCATAATCCTGAAGGATTTATCATCGGAACAAGAACCTGCCCTGCTGAGTTTTTGGCAACTCAAACCATAGGTTCTGCTGGAGTCACAATTGAGATGACACCGAATGCAGAGTATGGAAAATGGGTGTCCACAGATCAACTATTAATGGGTTGGCTCTATTCTTCAATGTCTCCTGAGATTGCCATGAGAGTAATGGGATCTTCAACCTCCTCAAGCCTCTGGAATGCTGTCCAAGAAAGCTTTGGAGTCATGAACAAATCAAGAGTCACATTCCTTATCAGTGAACTCCAGAGGACAAGAAAAGGTTCTATGAGCATTGATCAGTATCTTAATACTATCAAGCAGCTGGCATATAACCTTGAAATTGTAGGGAAAAGTGTCCCTTATAATGACCTGGTAACACAAGTTCTGGCTGGACTTGATGAAGAGTATACCCCTATAGTAGTTCAGATCAACAGTAGGGAATCAATCTCTTGGCATGAACTTCAATAAGTGTCAATGACATACGAGAGTCGAATTGAGCATCTCAATGTTGTGAAAAACAGTTTAGCATTAGTTAACCTGAGTCAAACCTCTGCTAATTTCGTGCATAGATCCAGTTTTAACAGATGAGGTAGATCATATTTTGGTGGAAGAAACCTTAACTATAGAGGTGGAAGAGACAGAGCCAGTGGTGGTAGGCAAACAGGTAACAAAGGTCCTTGTCAAATTTGTGGAATGAGTAATCACTCAGCTGAGAAGTGTCATAATCGATATGATGAAAGATATATGGGCACAAAACCTAATCAGCTCTATCAAAAAAATACTTCAGTACCAACTGCCTATGTAGCCACATCTAGCACCCTTGCAAATCCTGCTTGGTTTGCTGATTTCGGAGCCAGCGGTCATGTTACTGCAGAGACAAAGAATTTATCTGAGGCACATCAGTACGTTGGTAACGAAAGACTGATAGTTGGAAATGGTAACAAACTTCCTATCTCTCATATTGGCACTAATAAACTGAGCACGCTAAATAATAAACCATTAGTCCTTAATAACGTATTACTAGTACCTGCAATCAAGAAAAACTTGATAAGTTAACCTCTGACAATGATGTGTTTATGGAATTTCATCATGATTTCTGTGTTGTTAAGGACCAACAAACGAAGAAGGTGCTGCTGGAAGGAAAACTTAAAGATGGGCTGTATCAGTTTGTGTATCCTGTTCGAGCAAGAGAACTCTCACATCAAAAGTTAATCTATCCAAATAAGCCAAGTCCCTCAGTTTTTGCTGTTGAACCTAGAGTGTCAAAAACCACTGTCAAGGATGAGTTTAGATTAAAACAATGGCACATGAGACTTGGACATTCCTCACACATGTAATGTCCTAAGTACTCAAGTTCTATAATGAAAAAATCAATATCAATGAAATCAATCAGTTATGTGATGCTTGCCAGCTTGGTAAATCTCACTCTCTGCCTTTCAAATTGTCTGATTCACACTCTTCTTTTCCTTTAGAGCTAGTTCATACAGACGTATGGGGTCCTGCACCCATCAAATCTTATTCATTGATGATTTTAGTAGATTCACTTGGATCTATCTAATGAAAAATAAATCTGAAGCTATAAACCAGTTCATTCAATTCAAAAACTTAGTTGAAAATAAGTTTGAAAGAAAAATTAAAACAATCCAATCAAACTAGGGAGGTGAATTCAAAGCCTTCACTAACTTCACTCAACAGTCTGGCATAGCTATGCGTCTTTCTTGCCCCTATACTTCAACCCAGAATGGAAAAGCAGAGAGAAAACACAGACACATTACTGAGACTGACTTTACTCTTCTTGCTCAAGCAAGTATGTCTTTGTACTATTGGTGGGAAGCCTTTCACACAACCACTTATCTCATCAATAGACTTCCAACACCTACTTTTAAGATGAAATCCCCTTATCAAATTCTAAGCAATGAGCAAATCGACTACAGGTCTCTCAAAATCTTTGCTTGCTCCTGTTTTCCTTGCCTTAGACCATATCAAGAGTACAAATTTAATTTTCACTCTATAAAGTGTGTTTTTCTTGGTTTTTCTAACTCTTACATAGGCTACAAATGCCTTAGTCCTACTGGTAAAGTCTACATATTAAGACATGTAGTCTTCAATGAAAATGAATTCCCCCTTCAAACTGGCTTTCTCAACAAGAAAATTGACCAACAGCAATCTGAAACCGTAATTCAATAGTTACATCTTCATTTCCATCAAAATTGTACTCCAAACCGCTTAACTCATACAACTCATTTTGATGCTACTCTGACTGAAACACCTTCAAGGAATGATCAACCAGTGCCAGCAGAAAATCTGATAACTGATGAAAATGAGAATGGAAACACAGAAACTAACAATGAAGGTGAATGACCATAACAGAATGAAACTATCAAGGAAGATCATACTGAAGAAAGAAATGAGATGAATCATGGTATGGCTGAACATGAGAATCAAGTTGTTCAACATCCTATGATCACCATAAGCAGGGCTGGGATCTTCAAACCTAAAGCCTCCTCATCCTTATGTCAAGAGTACAGTATGAATCAAAATGATCAAGAACCAAATAGTGCATCTGAGGCTTTATTAAATGAAAATTGGAAGGCTGCAATGGAGGATGGATATAAGGTATTGATACGAAATGGAACGTGGGAACTAGTGCCACCATTGGTCAATCAAAAGGTCATTGGAAACAAGTGGGTTTACAGACTTAAGCGTGATATTGGAGGAAGAATTCTAAAGCACAAGGGAAGACTAGTTGCAAAAGGTTTTTTGCAAATCTCAGGTGTGGACTATCATGAAACATTTAGTCCAGTGATAAAGGCATCTACTTTGCGAATAATTCTTACTCTTGCAGTATCCAAAGGCTGGAGCATCAGACAAGTGGATATTAACAATGCCTTTTTGAATGGAAAACTTGATGAAGTAGTTTACATGAGGTAGCCAGAAGGCTTTGTTGATTAAGCAAATCCGAACTTTGTATGCAGGCTTAAAAAGGCTCTTTATGGACTTAAGCAAGCCCTTAGAGTGTGGTATGATCAACTGAAAATGACACTGTTGGAATGGAAGTTCTCCAAATCTAAGGCAGACAACTCCTTGTTCTTCTACATAAATCAGAAGCTAGTGCTTTTTTGCTTTGGTGTATGTTGATGACATTGTGATCACGGAAAATGATCAGAGGGTGCTGCAAGGTTTCATTGATAAGCTAAACACTGAGTTTGAACTAAAGGATATGGGGAGTTATACCAATTCTTAGGATGAAGTCTGAAGGCATGCGTCTGGAATGTATCACACTCAAATTAAATACACGAAAGACTTACTGAAAAGGTTTAACTTCCAGCACCTAAACCCCTATGCTACGCCTATGACAGTAGGGAAATATATCTCCAAAAATGATGGTACAAAGATGGCAGATCCTTCATTGTATAGAAGCGTTATAGGTGGATTGCAATACTTAGCTCACACTCGGCCTAACATAACTTTTGTTGTAAACAAATTGAGCCAATTCTTGCAAACACCTACTGATGTTCATTGGAAGGCAGTCAAAAGAATCTTCAGATACCTCAAAGGAACCATTGAGCAAGGTTTATGGATCCAAAGAAGTGATAGAACTGATCTTACTGGTTTTGCTGATGCTGATTGGGCTTCTTGCCCTGATGATAGAAGGTCCATAGCAGGTTATTGTGTCTACCTTGGTGATACCTTAGTGGATTGGTCCTCTAAAAAGCAGCAAGTTGTCTCCAAGTCTAGCACAAAATTGGAATACAGATCACTTGCACAAGCAGCCGTAGAAATAACTTGGATTGAATCTCTGCTTAATGAAATTAAGTTACACTCATTTTCTCCTCATATACTCTAGTGCGACAACCTTAGTGCAAGTGCTTTGGCCTCAAACCCAATCTATCATGCACGAACAAAACATATTGAGTTAGATGTTCATTTTGTTAGAGAGAAAGTCCTTGAAGGAAAGCTGAAAATCAAATATGTTCCATCATCAAACCAGATTGTTGATTTGCTGACCAAGCCTCTTGCACAAGCCAGATTTTTATTTCTTAAAGACAAGCTTGGAGTTAAGAGATGAACTCCAGCTTGAGAGAGGATGTTGAAGTTTGCATTTTATTCACCAAACACAGCATAAAGAAATCAGTGGCAAATATCAGCTTCATGTGGTCTCATTTCTCACTTGAGAAAATCAGTTGCAACTGCATTCTATTCACGTGATTTTTTCATCATTCAATTTGTTATTCTTTACTTGGTCACTACTCCAAGATTGTCTATATATTTTGTACCATATTCATTGTTAAAGTTATATCGAAACATCTAAGCTTTTAGCTCTCAATTCCATCTGCTTCCTTTCAAGTTCAGCTTTGAGAATTATTCTAACTTTAACTCAGCGTGATATCTTATTAAATGCACAAGATAGGAAGAAGTCGTGTATTATAGTGAACTTAATACACGAGCTTCACATGAGAAATTTTTTCGGTGATTGTGGTTTTTCATTTGCTAGCTAAAGAAGACTGAACTCTGAAGTTGACAGGTGATACTAGATGGCATTTTCTAATTAATGTGGATATTTCATAAGCTTCGTTAATGGGGTACGCGATACATAAAAATTCCCATGTTAAATGGATTAAATAAGAGCCATGAAACTTTACATACATCCATCGACCTACGCCGGCTTGTGGTAGCGTTCTATTTAACACGTGCAATGAAATTTTTGGTTTTCCTCAAATTTTGCTATCCTGATTTAATGTACATCCGTTCATGGCATAAGTTTAATTCATGATATAAGATTTGATAAATTTTTATGTTACTTGGCTGACAACCTACCACAACCCTCCCTATTTTCTCTATTGTCACATCCACCCTTAACTTTTTCAGGAGAAAAGCGCAGCATTCAGGAGTGATTTTACTGTATGAATTGTTTAACGAGTTTCCTTGACAAATTAATATTCTGGCTGAACCTCTGTTAGTATTTTGCAGCTGTTCAGTTGGTCGTTATTATCAGAGACCCTTCAGAGGGATTTTGTGACTCACTCTCTAAACTCATGGCCTATTTTAAGATCAATTCATGCATTTCTGAATAGAGTGCAGACATGAGAGACATTGATGCACATCCCCAGTTGGGCTATATTAGAGAGCCTTTTGTTCTCCGAACCAATTTACAACAGGTGGTTGCTGGTGAGATTATTTCAAGAAGAGGTCATCCATGGCTGAAAAAGTAACTTACTGAAAGTTGCCCCAATTTCACTGGTCCAATCCGTTCCATTTTTCATTCAAAAAGTTGTGCAACGGGACAAATAGCAATTGTTATTTTTATCTCGTGGAGTCCTGCAATTTCTTATAGTTTTATCTGAGACAATGTACAGCCCCTACATAGAACTTTACAGTTCATTTTTCTATTTGGGTTTTAGCAAGGAAATGGATCTCAGAAACCTTAAGGATGTTCCTTTGCGGCTTGTGCAGTGAGAAACTCATGCTAACTTTTTACTTGTAGTATTACTATCCCCTGATTAATGCTTTGGGCTGGTCACTTTTTTCAGATTATACAGGGCTCGTGTTAGGCCCGACCCACAGTTAATGAGTTCTAGGTTATTTTCATGGCCAGGCCCAGCATGATCCACCAGTTCGAGTTTGAGCAAGTGGTGGTGCATAATGAAGCTGACCTCCACCACTAAAATAGAATTACCCCAGAACGGGGATTCACATCAGAGAGTGATTGGGAATTCTCCAGTTTGTAGTTTGTACCCAATTCTCACGTCACCGCTGTCCATAATGGTCCAGTGGGCCAACGACTTTTCAGAGAATTATGTTTTTTGGGAAAAAAATCTAAAATGTCACCTAAAGACCCACCCTGAGGGCCACACGAACTTCATTACTCCTATTTTTGAGCTAATACAAACATATAGTTCCTCCAATTTAATGAGAAATTATTGGGAAAGGAATCCCAATTCTTTATAATATATACATATGATATGGAATCTAGCTTCAATTTCCTGTAAATCATTGGACAGAGTTTATGCATTTTTAGTGTAAATTCTGTCCAAGATTCTCATATAATGGTTGGCAATTCATGGCCATTGTTGAGTTGAAGTGAATTAAGATCATTTTCTTTTGACTAAAGAAACAACTAGTTGCCATTGATTCTCCTCAACTTCTACAAGAATAATGCATATCTTCCATTTGCACTGGTGAAATTTATCAGACGATTGACTCGTTTAAAACCTTACACATCATCTCTTCAACATGCCCTCTGAATAGATTCCTTTTTTATTTCCTTTTTTCTTTTGAAATTTTTTCTTATGTTGATATTTCCTTCTGTATGCATTAAGCAATGACAGTTCAAAGAAAATTTCTTATTTTAGCTTTAGGTAGTAATTTAGAGCCTGTTTTGATATAGATTTTGTGAAAAACATGGTTAAGAATTAGGAAAAAGTTATTGGTCTCCGTATAAAATTAATTTATTGAAAAAGAGTTTTGAAATATCTCTTCCAAACAAGGACTTAGTAATCCAGGATATTTCCTTATAAAAAATTGAATGTACATTTTATGGAATTTTTCTTTTAATTGTTCAAAGATTAAAGCAAAAGAATTGAGTTCTTGGTTTTGACCATATGCTTTAACGAATGGGCGTATAATTTATTCTCTTACTTTTACACAAGCAAATCAACTTCCAATTCAATTTTCGAAGTTCCTCAAAAAAGTTTGTTCCTAGAATCAAGTTCAATTCATTGGTCACTTCTTTTTATTCATCAAATAAGCAAATTTTGTCTTGTTGCACCTATTTTAATCAACGCCATGTTACCTAATACGTACTTTTTAACTTGAAGTGTTGAGACAGATCATTGTAAGAGTTAGACAATTAAGTATCTGACCAATTTAGAGTTTTAATGAGAGCTCTAACTCATTGCTTTAATCACATACAAGACAAAAGTCATCGGATTTGTATCCATTTAAAGTCAAGAATAAATATTAGTGAGCTAAAAAGAACCTAACTCTTGTAGTGAAAGGTTACGAGATGGCTGATCCTTTGAAAATCCGTAGGTGTACAAGATCGTTGTCAAGTAATAAAGTAATGAATAGAGTGTTGAACTCACGAGAACTATGTGTTTGATCGAATTAAAATTAATTGCAACTTTAATCAAATAGCAAACAAATTTTGTGATTTTTCTATACTAATCCCTCAATTATCAATTAAATTAGTGAACGTAAATAAATGTGTTTTTCAAATCGGTTAAAAATTCGGAATATAACTTGTGCGATTGGAAATTGATTTTGATAATATTCTTATTATATTTCATTCTTTTTTGAGTTCTAATTCCATCAAATTATCTCCTAACAATTTTTAAAGTATCGTCTTGTGGTTTGAATCAATTATTGAATATTTACAATTTGGACCTCAAAGTTTGGACTTTGCCCTTTTTATTTGATTTTTCCTTTGTTTCTTCTAATTTCCCGTTCAACCATTGAGTTTTAACAATATAACATAAAATACAACAATTTAAGATATATTTTGTTAAAAGAACTACCAAATATCGATATTTTAGGCTCCCGAATAAGTGTAAAATACACTTAACAATGGCAAACACATCCTAAAGTAGCACAAGGCACTCGATGTTAAATATAAAAGGTTAGACCAATTCAATGTAGTCAACATAGATCAACGTGATATTAGGGAACTAAATCGGTGAACATTAACACAGCATAGGAGGTTCTTAATTTCATTTTAGTTTATTTAAAACTGGACGAAGCGATATGTCAAGGGATCCATGAACAGGAAAGAAACAAGGTAGAAATTCAAGAAAAAAGTATGATCCATTCAGATTCAAGAAATGTATCAACATTTCACCTATTTTACCTTGAGCACTAGCTTTTTTCATCTATAAAACTCCCAACACTTGGGTAGGAGACATCTAAAAATGCTTTTTAAAATTCTATTGTATCGTCACTTTCATTTCTACAACTAATTTGACTCTTAAGAGTCGAATTGCCCACTAGTTGCTTAAGATTAAAATACTTAGTACACTTCAAATATAAAGTTCAAATATCTAATAAAAAATCATTCCATAAAGAGTTATGTTGCACGCATAGGGTGTGCCAGGGGGACACGCACAGGGCCAACGTGTAGCATTATTGTTCCTTAAAACTAATGATGGCAATCGAACCGAGCGGCTCGTCGGCTCGACCATCGGCTCGTCTTTGACGAGCCCGAGCCAAGCAAGCCGGCTCGCTAGGCTCATGGACTCATCCAAATCGAGGTGTTTTTTTTTTAAAAGCTTATCTTATTATTAAAAAAAATAAAAAATAAAATGACGAGCTCGCAATCCGAAACTCAGCTCGACCCACAAGCCACGAGCTCATGGGCCAAGCCAAGCTCGACCCGTGAGTAACGAGCCTCGAGCTCAGTTCGTGCTCGGACGAGCACGAACCGAGCTTGTGGGGCAATCGACCTAGCCGGCTCCACCCCTACTTAAAACCTCCAAATCACAAGAATATTTACCTACTACCCTATTGCTGGGTGGGGTGGGGGCGTCTCAGTCTTTGGACCATATTTATTATGGTTAGCTGCATAATCTTAAATACATTTATTGAATTTCTTATGTTTTGTTCTCGACGGAGGACCATATTATGGCGAGCTGCATTTATAATATTTTATATATTTATTGAATTTCTTTTTTTTTTTCTTGAATTTTTCATGTTTAATAATACAAGTAAAAACATTAAAATTGACTATTTTGCCCTGGGGAATCTTTGGATACTCTGGTCGAACTCGTTGAATAACGAATTAATGGATAAAACTCTTTGTTTGGATGAATTCCGCTAATTTATCAAAGAGTAAGTGACCGCTAGTTCAAAAAAAATTGTTTGAGATGAAACCGCAAAAGAAATGACATGTTTAAAACGTTTCAAAACTTAATAAAATCAACACTCCTTTTAGAATGTAAGCATTTGAATAAGACTTTTTGCTTATACTCTACAATTTACCAAATGGAGCCTTGTGGTCCTAACTGTGTTGGGATCTTCTTCGAGACGGGATCTTTGTCGTCTCGAATAAATATTCCTTAAATGGCAAAATTTCAATAATATTAAAAAAATTGGACACGTCACCTAGTGTGTTAGACATGTATCTTAAAACATTCAAAAAAATGTTGACGTCCAACAATAGCATGGTACCACGAAGTAAGAGTATTCATATTTTATAAATTTGATAGTATCATATCTCTAGAATCAACAATATTATTTAATAAATTCTTAAGTTCGATCACTTATTGTATTCTTAGCTTTGAGTTGAGTCAGAGATTTATAGCAAGACTGAAAGAAGCTTATTTGCAACTTTACATGGACAATATAAACGATGGTACCAACTAATCCAACTCTAGGCTAAAATGTATGATGCAGATTTGCCTTTCCAACTCAGTTAGGAAATCAAAACAAATAAAGAATGTCTTCTTTTTTCATCATAATATGGCTTTATACTTTTCACTGTAAAATCTCTCTTTATCGAACAAAAAAAAAAATAAAAAATCTTCAGATTCTTCAACTGTTTCTCCTTTGTTTCTTCAAATTCATTATGAATTCCATGTTGGGTACCAAGTACAGTATAGAACAAAATTAGACAATATAATCACAATATTTTAACCTTTTTTTCTTTTTCAAATAACTAATAATCGCATTACTTACAGTCAGAAATGATCCCCTATCCATGGTGGGTAGGAGTTATCTTGTCCACTACTGACGTGGGCCTACAATTTTTGATAAATCAACGTTAGATTGTCAAAAATTGTAGGCTTGAATGATGTCGTGATGTTATAACATCAGCGTTCGCATATTTTATCCTACCCATTATAAGTAGGAGATCATTTCTATACTTACAATTAAACTCTTAGTTTTGTTTTTCAATTTATAAATAATATGATATTTAATTGTGACAAAATATGAAGTATTAGATCAAGAACAAAAGAATAAAAGAAAGACAAGAATATGTCACATGAATTAAGAGATTTTATTAACTTAATAATAATGGAGAAGAAAGAAAATTACAATGGATCCTATAATTCTAATAAT
>CAIGRN010139888.1:0-22664 GCA_903798345.1 Fraxinus anomala
ATAAATGCATCATTATCTAAATCATCGCAAAGATAATTCAAACTAGAAGTTCGAAAGATAATTCATTTAAATGCATTTATTGACCAAATGTATCAATAATATTTCACACATCATCTTCAAATGTTCCAACTCAAATTAACGTCCTAGATGATAATTAGTTAATATGATATTTCATAGCACGTCTGAAGCGTGATAATATTCTATAAAAATTTCTAAACGAAAATGGAGCAAAGATGGTCATATTAAGGAGGCATATACATATTTTTGATGAATGTTTAGACATAACAAATTACAAAATCCAAGAAAAGGTCCAGATACCTAATATGTTGAAATTGAGATATCTCAATAAGTTATGTTGTTATTGGAAAAAAAATATAATGGAAAAAAAAATTTGTCGACAATAGTTTTGCACATGATGTACTACATCATATTATGAATAGCGAGGGATTGAAATAAATTAGTTAAAACATAACGATCGAAGTAATGATTGGCCAAATAAAACGACGCAATCATACAAAAATTGAATTTTTTAAAGAAACCTGAAATTTCTGGATGCGATTCTAGTAAAATTAAACTTACAATAAATGCATCATTATCTAAATCATCGCAAAGATAATTCAAACTAGAAGTTCGAAAGATAATTCATTTAAATGCATTTATTGACCAAATGTATCAATAATATTTCACACATCATCTTCAAATGTTTCAACTCAAATTAACGTCCTAGATGATAATTAGTTAATATGATATTTCATAGCACGTCTGAAGCGTGATAATATTCTATAAAAATCTCTAAACGAAAATGGAGCAAAGATGGTCATATTAAGGAGGCATATACATATTTTTGATGAATGTTTAGACATAACAAATTACAAAATCCAAGAAAAGGTCCAGGTACCTAATATGTTGAAATTGAGATATCTCAATAAGTTATGTTGTTATTGGAAAAAAAATATAATGGAAAAAAAAAGTTGTCGACAATAATTTTGCACATGATGTACTACATCATATTATGAATAGCGAGGAATTGAAATAAATTAGTTAAAACATATCGATCGAAGTAATGATTGGCCAAATAAAACGACGCAATCATACAAAAATTGAATTTTTTAAAGAAACCTGAAATTTCTGGATGCGATTCTAGTAAAATTAAACTTACTAGATAAATCTAAAGTTTCTAGATCTACAATTTGAATACATAAAGGTGTATACTTATGTGAAATGAAAAAGAAAATGAAAAAGTAAAGTCGTAATATAAAATATACGACTCTTTATATAATGAATTTTGCGAAAACTTATTTAAATAAATTATTTATCATATGGTGGATGTAATCACAAGTCTCTATTTCATAAGTGTGACAATGCATGAAATTTGATGTGCATGTAATAAATGTAATTATAGACAATTTATCTTGTATGGTTTTGAAACTATTCTGGAAGGATTTAATATGTCTGGAGCATAATTCATATGATATTATTATAAGAGAGAGTAAATAAGTGTTGTACTCTTTTTTCATTTACCGAAATTTTGTTCCATCGAATTTTCCTAACAAGGTTTTTAATTAAACAACTTTAACTCCTCATGTGTAAATCTTTTTTGCTTTTGTAGCATACTTAAAAGAATAATATACTCTTTTCTTTCATTAGGATTTTTTTCACAAGGTTTTTCCTAATAAGATTTTAATAAGGTATATTATTTGTGTGATGAATGTCTATAACTTAAAAGATATTTACCCTTAAAATAATACTCTAATATGTATGAGACTCTTGGAGAGATCAACAAGGGATATTTTTCGAATCATGTTACTATAGTTATCAAAGTTGATAAATATTTCATATGAAGACAATGTTATTTGATAACTATAGCATGACAACACGAAACTTGCTTCACCAGAATTGCAATATTGAATAGATGACATACAAAACAAGGATGAATTGATATAAGAATTGAAATCAGGGGAGCAGTTGTACTCTTTTTCCTTCGATCAAGTTTTTTTCTCGCTGGATTTTCTTGACGAGGTTCTCATGAGTCTGATATGTATGATCAACATACAAATTGTGTCATACTATATTTTTCAACGCAAGCACACAGCTCATATTATCATAAGCGATCATAGAAATTTTAATTCGCATTCTTACTAATAAATAAATAAATAAAATCATTATTTATTTATTATAAATATTATTTTTGTTGATCATTTCTTATCGTGCAATTTCGCTCATATATCTTATCGGTGTGTGAACATATTTTTCACGTGTTATAAAGCTTTTCCCACGTTCAAATCCAAGGTATTATTGATTGATAATCCATCTACACGTGTCTGAATTAGCTTGCAAGAACGTGAGTGTACTCAGTATCTATTGTCCACATTAACAGTACAAAAAAAGGAGTCAACAAATAAATTTCTTTACAGTTTCGTCTTTACTTTTAAGCAAATACACATAATAGTATTTTATGTTATCGTCGGCAATAGTAATGAAGTACTTGTTGCCACCTATTGTTTGTACAAATTTTAAATCACATATGTCGCTGTGAATTAAATCAAGTTAACTAATCTACGTAAAGTATCATAGTTAACATGTCCTAGTCTACCATGCAACATATTGGAAGACTCAAGCAAGTAAGCAGAAGAATTTACTTTATTCATTTTTGGCTTAACAACCATTACATTGAGTTTAAACATACCATCAGAAATAATCAACACAAGTTTAGTACTTATATTTGGAATCAATGTGAAACTCGGGAATGCAATTCAAGATAACTAGTCTACGTAAAGTATCATAGTTAACATGTTCTAATCTATCATACCAAAAATTGGAGCATAAGCAAGTACGTAGAAGAATTAACTTTATTAATTTTCGACTTCACAATCATTACATTCAATTGAAACATACCATCGAAAACATAACCCTTTCCGACAAACATTCTACTCTTAGACAAAATGACTTTGGTTGACTCAAACACAATAGGAAATTATGCTTATTCAAAAGCGACTCGGACATTAGGTTTTTGTGAATTTTCAATACATACAACACATTGTTGAGAGTCAACTCTTTTCCAGAAGTCATCTTCAGAACCACATTTCCTTGACCCTTGATTTCTGATGTTGTTGAATTTTCCATGAAAAATTTCTATCCATTATCAATTTCTTCGAACAAAGTAAACAACTCTTTATCAGAGCACATGCCTCGTAGCTCCGACATCAATCCACCACCCTTTTGAGTTTGAACCCACCATATTCACTTCAGAAATGATGGCTGCTAGATTCATCTCGACATGCCATGTGCCATGTCAACCACATTGACTTCTTTTTTATAGTTCTTCTTCGACAATCTACATTCTAAAGACTCAAGGCCTACTTTGACATAGCTAAAATATTTTCCTTGAAACTTCGTCTTGGAAATGACATCTTTTGGTTCCAGCTTAGTCCATTTGCCATCGGATGGCTCAAACTTGTTTTTATAGGTCTTAGAACTTTGACCATGTTCCACAATATTGACTTTAGCTACACCAGGATTGAACCCTTTCTTTTCTAAACTTCGATTGTCTTATTCGATTCGATGCCTAACTATCAATTCTTCATTTTTCATTTTCTTTATCTTGTGCTTTATGTAATTTTTGAAATCTTTCCACGCTGAAGACAAATTTTCAATAATTGCAACCACTTGAAAAGTTTCACTCAAGTTCATCATTTCAACATGAATCTCATGAAAAATCAATTGGAGTTCTTGCACTGACTGATTATAGTTTTGGAGTCCACCATTTTATAATCCAAGAATCAGCTAATGGTAAATTCTTAGTTCTGGCATCCTCGATCTTATATTTTCGATCCAAAGACTCCTACAGCTCCTTAACAGTTTTTATCGTACTATACACATTGTATAGCGAAGTTGCCAAGTCATTCATGACATAACTGTGGCTTAAGAAATCAGAGTGTTTTCAAGCATCAAGTGTGCTAATAGCTTGGACATCCTCCTCACTCTCATTGAGTTTCCTTAGTCAAAAACCTCGCAAAATTCAAGGTAATCAGATAAAACAATATTTTCTATTGCCACCTTTTGAAATTCGAACTACTGAATTTTTCTGATTTTTCTCCATAATTAACCGGAATAATTACAATATGGCTAGTTCTTGGAGCCACAGTTTGACTCACAACAGAACTTGGCTCTTCAGCACAGCTGAGCCTACAACTTGATTTTCAGTAGCCACAGTTTGTGTTACATCCATGTTAGTTGATTCGGTTGTCATTTCTGCAAGTAAGTTGCGTTAATTTCAAAATTATGCTGTTTTTTCAACTTTAAAATTATGCTATTTTCATAATTGCGAAAATATGCTAATTTCACTAGAAAATATGTTGTTTTTCCAAAATCGTTTGAAAATTATGCTATTTTTTCAATATCAAAAATATGCTAATTTTCTAAAAAAAATAAAATAGCATGCTTATTTTCGAACAAGCTATTTTTTCCTGATAACTGAATCACTCAACAGATAATTTTCAAAGAAGACTAGAGGGGTTTAAGCCCAATCTCCTTTGAAAATATTCAGTTCCCAAGTTGGTTGGAGGGATCACAAATGGTCTCATTTAAAATCCATCGTCCTAGATAGAACTTCTCTATATCGTAACTTCCAGTTTCCAAGATTTTATAATTTTTTGTGGAGAATATTATTTTCATAATAATATTTCTTTAAAATCTTACATCTCTTTCTTCGTTTGAGTCGAATCCGTTTTAAGATGTTAGGAAAAAAAAAATTAGAAACAATGCTAGAATTGTATAAATAAATTAATAAAAAGAACTGAGGCCCGTGTTGTACACAATTTCCTTAAAACAGATTCACGTTCTACTGTGGTCCAATAGGACTGATGACGTCCGTCTCTCACGATACAAATGTTGAAAGTAACTCACTAGCATCTCGTCACTACTTTAGGTGAATTAAGAATGCTTACAATTTTATAACCAAACTAGAACAAAGAACTAAACTATCTAAGTTACTAAAAACTAAACTCTTGAAATAAAGAGAAGAGAGAAAATTAGAGCGAAGAAAAAACTCTCAAATTTTTTTGGTACGAAGAATAAGGAGAACACCTCCTTGTATAATATTAGGATAATGAAGGTTTCAAATTCTTAGTTAATTTTGTATTTAACACAAATAATGTTACAATCGCCATGAATGAATTTGTAACCACAAAGTGAATATGAAATTGAACAAATTCAAATACAAATTAACTACAGAATTAAACTACAGAATTTATATTCGGATCTTTAAAAATCGCTAGCGTCACACTATTGTGTTTAGGGGGTCAAAGAACCGTTTCTAAAAAAATCAAGTAAAAAGAAACAAATTTGACGGCGATGGTGGTGGTGATAGTCGCCGTTAAGGAGAGGTGAGTGGGAACTCAACCGACGGTATTTTGATATGCACTTAATTTAAGGCAGTGCTTTCGAATATACAAAGGCTAAAAAAGTAAAATTGGAATTTGAAAAACATATACAGTAGGAGTCGTAATTTTCATTTAATACAAAGTTATATAGGTTTTAACAAACTTTTCATATTGTTTCAAGGCTTTTTTGCCTTGTTCCCAAGGCAAAAATAAAGAAGAAATTAATTTCATGTTTTGTTCCAAGGCAGAATTAATGCAATTAACAAATTCTGCCTTCATTAATGCAGAATTTAATTAAATTTTCGGTTGATTAATGCATGATTAAATTTATCCTTGAATCAAAGCAGAAGATGGACGGGTAAATAACATTTGTTTTTTTTTTTTTTTTTTTTTATTTTTTTTTAATTTTATTTTTAAAAATTTATTTTTTTTTTATTATTATTAAAAAATTTGGAGCAATATGGAGCGGACTGGCCGACTTTTTGGTGAGCAACTGTTGCAGTCTGGTTTACATGAGTAGGTCGCTGGTTCGATCCAATCCTTTTAACACGTCTATATTTAATGGAACAATTCACAATTACATTAAAACACTTACTAATTTCAAAATTATTTTTAAATATTTTTTGTTCTCAAACTTTCTTTTTTTTAAAAATGATATTTATAATAATAATTTTGGTAACACATTGCATGACTGTTTGTAATATTATGTTGCACACATTTCATCACATGTTATCAATGATGCCGCCATAACTTGTAACACAATGTGTTACACACTTTTGCCGCTTATTTTCATCGTCAATACGATCATCGATCCCACTACTTGTACATTCTTTGTTACACCCATTGTCGTCATCATTATTGCTTACAATATTTATTGTTATATCACAACCGACAAATGCCACTACTGCATCACCACCTACAATATGCTATTCATTGTCACGGCATTGTCATTGTCGTCACCACTTATCGCATTCATTGTTAAATCACTATTGACGTCACTGTTGTCGCACCCACTTGTAAAATATTATGTTACACAATTACCAAAAATACATTACTACTAATTACACACAGATGTGTAATCATTGACAGATGCTACCGCCACTAACAACAAACTTCCAAAGCGCACACATTGGAACCATCGTTGTCATTGCCACCTCTCTCTTACACATGTACATAGGAAGAGTGAAAACGCCACGGAAGAAAAATCGAAGAGGAACCATCGCACAAACAAAATAATAATATGATTATTCTACTTGTACAATAAAAATTACATTAGGAGTTACATACCGTAAATTATGTAATCGTTGATATACTTGTAGCAAAATCCATAATAATAATAATAATAATAATAATAAAGTGTGAATGAATAATTGATTTAATAAATTTCATTTTGTAATAAAAAAAAATTGTTTTAGTTTTACTTAAAAAGAAATTAAGTTGGTAATTAGTTGGAAAGGAGCATAATCTACAATTATAAAGAAAAATTTGAGGCCATTTATGTTTATGTTACGATGGAGCAACTTCAAAGTATGGGCTTCCCTGAAGAAATGGCTGTTCAAGCTTTGGCGGCCACCGGCGGCGATCTCATCAAAGCTACCGATTGGCTTCTTACTCACGACAAACCCCTTTCATCTCCTCACTCAAACCCCCCTCATATCGCCCATGCCCAACCCAAAATCAACCGTTTCTTCCATTTTCAATCCAAACCCCCCTCCTCCATCAAAGATTTGAACAATACCCACCAAGAAGAAGAAGATGATGAACAGTCACAGTCCTTAATTCCAAGGAAAAAGCGCCAAAAATATGAAGAGAAGATTTCCAATTCTTCACCGGAAGTGGCAGCACCACCAACAAATGCGCCGTTGTCGGAGAGAATGAGGCCACGGGTCCTCGATGAAGTTGTTGGGCAGGATCATCTTCTGGCTAAAGACTCCCTCCTCCGTTCGGCCATCGATTGCGGTCGTCTCCCTTCCATCGTCCTCTGGGGCCCACCCGGCACGGGTAAGACCTCTATTGCCAAGGCCATAGTGAATTCCTGCACTACGGGATCTTTCTATCAATTTGTTTCTTTATCTGCCACCACTTGTGGCGTCAAGGATGTGAGAGCTGTAGTAGATGATGCAAGAAAATTGAAGCAAAAATGTAATAAAGGGACTCTTCTTTTTATTGATGAGGTTCATAGATTTAACAAGGCCCAACAGGATTCATTTCTCCCTGTGATTGAAGATGGAAGCATTGTTTTCATTGGTGCCACCACTGAGAATCCGTCATTTCATTTGGTTACGCCCTTATTGTCACGTTGCAGAGTTTTAACCCTTAATCCATTGAAGCCTGATCATGTTGTTATACTTTTGAAGCAAGCGATTTCCGATATGGATAGAGGAGTAGTTAGGAGCCTATACAAAGAGATGAAAATTCAAGTAAATGATAATGCCATTGAGTTTTTGTCATTGCATTGTGATGGAGATGCAAGAGGGGCACTAAATGCCCTGGAAATTTCAGCTACGACTGCAGCTGCTCGATTAACTATGCCAAGAACATCAAATGGAGATGGTGATTCACTTGTCGTGATCACATTAGATGATGTCAAAGAAGCATTGCAATGCAAGCATTTGCTTTACGATAGAGCAGGGGAGGAACATTATAATCTCATTAGTGCACTCCACAAGTCTATGAGGGGAAGTGATGCTAATGCTGCAATTTATTGGCTTGCAAGGATGTTGGAAGGAGGCGAAGAGACCCTTTATATTGCGCGTCGGCTAGTCAGGTTTGCTAGTGAGGATGTGGGATTGGCTGACCCTCAAGCTCTAACACAGGCCGTGGCTTGTTATCAAGCTTGTCATTTTATCGGGATGCCTGAGTGCAATGTGATACTTGCACAATGCGTAGCATACTTGGCTTTGGCTCCCAAGTCTGTTTCCGTTTATAAAGCACTTGGGTTTGCACAGAAAGTAGTGAAAGAATCAATTGGACAGAATGAGGGGGTTCCTCTTCACTTGAGGAATGCACCAACTAAACTAATGAAGGATCTTGGGTATGGAAAGGGGTATATTTATCCTCCGGACAATCCCGACTCATCGTCACAGACTTATTTGCCTCCTTCACTTATCGGTTACAAGTTCCTCGACTGGCCAGATACTGCGAGATAGGCCTTGTTCTTGTCTCTTCACAATATTTACAAGGTTTTTTTTTTTGTGGAAAAAGTATCAATTGATTTTGCCAATATAGTAAAAGAGAACCTGAAGATCAACAGAACCAACTTTGGTTATGGTTTGCCTCTTTTGTATTTAGCATAATGTAACTTTCTTGTTAGTACTACTGGACCTATAGTACATCGAGTGTCCCATCATGTTGTTTGAAAGGGGAAAAAATGTGGGGTTGGTAGCCACTTTATTTCAGATATTTGTGTGAGAATTGGTTTTGTTTCAGGTTGGTTTAGTTTATATTAGAACCGAGATAATGTGAATATTTTATTAAATCCGTTATAATGGTGGGCACGTCATCTAGCTGGTATCACTTTTTCGGATCCTTGGCAGCTTGGTACTCATGATATGCACTTCTTTACTTCAAAACAGAGTCAAATGACTTTCATGAGACTCGCCAAAATGATTCAAACTTCACATCTTAGAGATGATTGACGGAGGAATCTGTTTAGCTCAATCGATCAGTTTCTTCTACTCTGCCTACTATCAGCTTAACCATGCCCTACCACCAAGAACAGATTCTCGCCATTTATTTAGAGGAAGAACTTCTTCAACAAAAGAAATTGCAGCTCCTAGTTCGACAGTTTGCTCCGCACCTTAAGTTAAAGAGTTCCGACATACTATTCTATTTTGATACCGAACACTTCGGGAACTTCACTACTTTGAGCTTTACATGCCTAGAAAAAACAAGGAAATAGGACATCTTTGAAAAACTATTCACCACAACATAGTAGACGTGGGTGGTGAGGACTGACTAAATATTCTCAAGATGTTTTAGGAATAAGTTGGTTCATTTGAATAAAAACTGAAGTCTCCTACACTATTTCAATTTCTTCAATGAGCCAAGTCACCATTCTCGTGCTGCTTTCGACTTATCAAGCCCCACAACTTTAATGAGCTAACAGCTAGCAATGAGCCTAGTTCATTTAGGTCTGTAGATTTCAGTGTCTTTTCGGGAATTTCAGGGCTTGATATTCACGGTTCTTTCTGGATTGGGTCATGCTCCCAAAACGAGAGCTAAAGCCACTGCATAAAAATCATGTTGTTTTCGTTCAAGTATTCTATGGATCGACCATCTTAAATAAAAACAGCCCCAATCCCGACTACCATCACAAATTAATCCCAATCCTATGACCCCACCATCATAGTATCGCTTTCAACTTCAAAGACACTGTCAAAATTTGGTACTGCTAATACATGGCAGCCAACACCAAGTAAGGGTAACAAAAAAATACAGGATCTGACATGAACAAAAGCCAGACAGCACCGAGAAGATGGTAAATTAGTAACACTACTTGTCCATCTAGAAATGTAAGGTAGAAACCTGTACACGTATTTGGAGGGGAAAATCCTCTGACATGAAAAGAGAAGAAAATACAAAAATAAGTTGAAATAAAAAAGGAAGAAAAATACAAGTTTGAGATGTTATATTTACAAATGAAAAATCTAGAAAGATCTAGATAGTTGTGAAGTATAAGGCCACAAAATCAAAGAATCATTTTTCTAGCCTTGACGGCGCACCCTCGAAATAGAGAACTAAGTTTCTGATCTATAGACTTCACTATCAAGCTCCACTCATAATGTATGAATGAAAAAATTGTGTCTAGTGATAATTAATGAAACTCCTGCATACTTTCTATGCAACTTTACACCGTCACAATGAGTTCCATTAACTAAGCAGTTCATGACTATAACTTACCTGCCTCACTATGAAACAGCATTTCAAATTCTCGGCCCTACTATATATACAAATGGGTCATCAAGAATCGGCAGCAACCTCTGCAGCACGCTGCCTCATCATTTCCATTACAGCAGCCCTTCGTCGTGAATCAGACTGCTGCTGCATCCTTCTTGTGTGTTCCCTCAAATCTCTGCATCAAAGTTGAGAGATGTATAAATACAATTTCAACAATAAAAATTAATGTTATATGGAGTGGAAGTGAAAGAGTGATGAAAACCTGCAACGTGGTACATTGCACTGAGATTCTTTGCATGCTCGAGAATGAAGCTGAAGGAGAGACCACATTTTCTTACAGAGAGCACAACCTCCAGAAGCACGTACTTTGCACACAAAACCATGGCGGAAAAGTCCCTTCACCTTGCGACAGTTTGGATATTGGCAAAGTGGAGAACGGCATTGAGAAGCATGTACCAGGAGGTCAAGCATTTTCCTAAGCTGCAAGTCCAAAGAAAATGAATTCTCTTCAGTTTGTGTTTCAACAAGTCATTGCTTCCATTCCATGTTACATTAAATCTTGCTTAGCAAAAAAGAAATTATTCTAAGTGCAAGAAGATAGACCATAAGAGTGTAAAACCAGCAGCACAATGTGAAAAGCCAGAAAAACACACAAAAAAGGTTAAAATACCTGCATAACTCGTAATTGCCTTGCTTCTGTGTTTTGTTCATCACGTTCTTTAGACTGATTATTGGTCAATTTATGAGGGTGATCAACTCCCCCATCCTTCTGATAACAAGAATTGCATACATCATACTCCGGGCACGTCTCACAGTGCCAACCTTGACCAGCTTCAATATCTAGGTGACATACATAGCACGTTGTTACAAAAGCTGGGGCAGTAGGATTGTGAAGATGGTAGAGGATCATCATTGAGGAATGCTTAGCACGGCGCAGGGTATCGTATTGATAATGATTTCCTTGGCAAAGGCTAAGAAATGCCTGCCTGGTATCAAAGAATTCACTCTCTAATATCTCATCTCTGTCTTTGGTGTCAACAGGGACATCAGTGATTTCAACCTGCAGTTTTACCAAATTCAAAATTCAAATACTAAAGCTAGGTCCTGAAGAACACAGGAACAACATTACTAAGATAAAGAAACACTGACTGAATAAAATATGTGCTTCTCCTTTTGGTTGATAGGATGTCTCTCTCTGTCCTCGCGTTTTTGTTCGGATTCATAGCACCTGTAAGGAGGATAATCATGAGAACAAAGGTATACATTTGTTGGACCAAAGAATCAAGAAATCCAGTTATTTAGTTGGTGAACTTGAGTACCATCGGCTTTGATCAGATCATTTCATTAGTTATTGCTTGTAATTCGTAATTTTACACTATCTATCCATATAAAATTTAAACTACAAAGTTAGCATGATATGAAAATGAATAAATAACAAGGCAGAAGAGAACTCCGGAGCACCAGGCTAGAGACAGAAGTGATGCAGCAATCTAATTCTCTATGCATTAGTAGTTGTCCGCTACTATATGATCACTTGCTACACAGCCACTTACATCCTCATAATCATGGTCACTTCTCCTGTAAGTAATTTTAAATCAACTAGAACAAAATGGTAAAAATCCAAGGCCACATGAACAGACATGTTAACCTTATAAATACCCAAAGTTGGCCAAGTGAATAGAAGTACATAGCATCACATCACAATGCAGAAAAGGATGTTGAGTTACAGACACTACGAAATATTAATGTTGAAATACTTCTAAAATGAGGAGGGCTTACAGAAGTATATTAGCTAAAACTGAAGCCAAAAGGAGGATTTGCATGTTGAGGTAAGAGTATACCAAAAGTTATATAGTATCAAACGAATCAAAGATGCGAAGAGAACTGCTCAGAAAATATCTCAGGAAATGGAAAAGATAAATAGATATTTAAACCATATTAAGTATGCTAAAGATCAATTCAAAGACTTTGGTTCATGGAAATGAGATCATAGAAATACGCAGGAACTAATTGACAAATTATTTAATGGAAGGCTTAACATGGATCTTGGGGATTTGTCAAACTCTATTTAAGAAAAACATAATAGTACTACAAGGATTTGTATTTTTTTTTTTTGATAACCGTGGATGTTCGGACCAGCTTGCGTGCATCTCGACTAATCCCACGAGACCCTGAAGTTTACGGTCGAGTATTCACCTCAGTTGCCCTGAGGGGACTCGAACTAGTGATCATTGGGGAGCAAACCCAAGGCGGATTTGTATTTTGGAAATACGATATGAACAGTGACAGATTCTTCTGCAGATAAACTTCATTACAGTGCAACCACAACTTTCTTTCCCATCTTCACAATTACAATTCTAACCTATCGAGCTCTCTCCCTTCATATTCCTCTTTGCGTAGCATTTAAAGTGGTGTAGGATCAATGATGGACAAACTTAATATCTCAAGGATACATGAAATAATAACTATTTAGGCAACTATTTCCATTTTCAATCAAATTTTCATGTCAGTGAATAATAGATCCAGTAGGTTGAAGAGACAGAACTATCCACCTCCACCCCCATAATGGGCCCCACTACACACACACAGAAAAGGGCACACGGGTGGGCACGAGGATTGTGTATGTGGGATAGTATAAATGTGAATTAAATTTATTCCATAAATGTATATCTCCAGCATATGAAAGGAGGACAGACAGCTCCAAAACAGATAATACTGGGAATAGAAGTTTTTGAAAAAATAAAAAGAAAGAAATTATTTTAATTAGATTACATCAAAAATCAGGAAAATCCTTACTTCTCACAAAGATGAAAATTTTTACACTGTCTGCAAACCCAACGATTCCCAGACACCATTAAAATGCAGCAATGGTTACATGAATGCTGCAGGTGAACCATGATGAAATCCTCTTTCATTGGAGAAATCGTCTCACCAAGCTACAAAAGCAAAGAAGTTCATACGAACCAAATGAGAAAATGAAGGCAATGGCTTCTACTTCCAAAAATTGGTAGAAGAGAATCGCTGACGGAGGAAAAAAAGGTTGGACAAAAAAAAAATAAAAATGGTTACTCAAATTAGCAAAGAGAACAAAGAAACAGCATTAGAAAAAGAAAGAGAAACTAAAATGTTGGAAGTAAATAGAAAATAAACAAGTTCAAGAACTTACCATGTCCTATTTCGGCATAATAACTATATGTAATTCACAAGTGTTCGAAATAAACTTATTAATAGAGGAAATCAGATGTAGGGAAAGAAAGTGTGAGAGAGAGAGAGACAGAGAATTTTGAAAATAAGATTACTTTATGCATTAAAAGCAGGTCCTTTGATGCATTGCCCGAAAGATCAATTTGGCCTGATGCCTTTAAGGCTCTCTTCGTGATGGTCTTTTTTATAGTTCCCTTCTTATACTGTTTTCTCCCATCCTCTTCTTGCTGTAGTTGATATATCATGTCCTCTGCAGCACCAGGCCAATAATCTCCATCAAAGTAAGGCAACCGAGCTGCAGTCACCTTTGCTTTACATTCACCAGTAGAGATAAAGAAATGGTCGTATAGATTAGCAAGATCAACTACAATATTTTCCTTTGAAGCTTTTCTCAACATTGACAAGTACCTGAATTAGAAAATACAATCCAAGTCAACCAAAAACAACTGAGAGTAGCACCTATATTTATATATTTATATACAGTCTCATTTCAGACAGGTATATATCTTACCACTCCCTAAGCTTATCAGATTTTGGTGTTTTTTGAATTTCTGGGTGGCAATATAAAATGTAGTCTTCACCCTTCAATGGAGGGCAGGCCCATATGTAGCAGCTTGTGAAACCACGCAATTTGCAATACTCTAAATATCCAATCTGGAAAGAAACTAGAAATATCATTAGGCTATTGACATGATGAAACACTTAACAATCATTTTTTTTTACCTAAAAGAATATGCTAAAAGAATGGTGTGTAAGAGTCAACAAATCAAAAACTTGCCAATATTTCATGGTACACAAATGTCCGAAGAGCCTCTCCTGTCACCGTCTTGACCTCTGGCCGGAAATACTTAACAGAATCTAGATATGAGAGATATACTCGACGATGATTTGGCTGCTGACATTCTGATCCAAATTCTTGAACATACATGCCAAATAAGCATACTTCAACACCTTCAGTTTTTTGAAATAATAGTACAACCTGGAAGATGAAACTTTTGGTTCATAACTCAAGTAATTGACAGAGTCAAAGCAATAATCATAATCTTACGAAATATTAGTTTTCATGTCGAATTAATGCAAGGAAGTATTTCAATTTGAATTATTCCTAAAGGACGACCACAAAATGGCGCATCTGCGGCATGTGGCGCCCTTATTTCATTTATCATATTAGCCCAAATCCAAAAAAACTGTGGAATGGACAAAAGAATAGATTTTTGAGGCTTTCAACCGAAAAAAATATGAGATGGGTGGGAGATGGGTATTGAGATGGCATTTATTAGTCACACGAAATATAATGTAACACCTTAGATTTATATGGGAACTCTGTTGGATAATTCTCCTCTTGAAATATTTCAAGAAACCGTGGTTTGACTTCCAACTTTTTGTCCACTGATGACACAACTCTTACAACAAGTGCTTCTGCTCCTGGAACCTGGGAAATTCAATATAACAATATTTACTTAAATAATTTAAAAAGAAATGAAATAGAAGCACTGTTTAGTATAAAAGCACATTCTCATCTTTAGTTAAGGTTGCCAAAATTACAACTTCATCTTGTTACTTGTTAGATCTGAAAGATTATTTCTGGAACAGTTAATGTACAAGATCCATTATCTATTTTTGGTGTAGCATGGAAGTTTGAGTAATGGTGAAAATTTCATTTATAAATGTTGATCCAACTCCTTAAACATCACTATAGTAGGATAATAAGAAATCAAAACACACAAGGCTGTCTCATTAAGTAAGCCATTGTATCATATCATTACAAAATAAAACATCGGCTACTGTTCCATATAACATGGCAAGTCAATTGATTCACCTCATCAAAACTTTTTCCAAGAAGTCTAGCTCTGTCCTGTCTCTCTTGCTTCAGCCGTCTAAACAATCGCTGCTCAATGTGATCGCTCAAAATTGTTCTTGGCAAATCTTTTGCTCCAAGAACAGAATTTTGCGGTAATGGCACACGTTCTCCTCTTTCAACTTCTGCTACATAACAATTTGGACAGGTGTAATCAGCTTGTCCACCATCATTCCTTCGGCCATTAAATAATGCACATATTTGATGTTGCCACGCTTCACAGTTATCACATTGAACCCACTGCACAAAGAGATAGTTAATATCTCAAATGATCATTTTATGAGCAAAAGAATAGTACTTGCTGTATTTGACATACCCATTCCTCAGTTTCCTCGTCATTTTTCTTCTTCTCCATCTTCGCCTTTTGAATGGAAGTTCCATCTACAGCAATGGTGTCCCCACGAGCCTCATTATAACATGGAATGCAGAAGCAATGACGAGTATCACCAGCTCCATTGGTATAGTACATTGCATTTCTTTTAATGCGAGCACCACAAGGTGTGCAATATATAGGTGGTGGTTCAAAGGTAAGCTTCTCAACTGCACACAACTGACATGAATTTTCACTCATTGAATTCTTCATTGCTTGATTTTTTTCTGCTTTTGCTTTGCTCTGTAAAGAAAACATGAATTAGAATTTCATTGCCAAAGAATGGTGAATCACATTTATGCAGCACAACTACGATATTTCTAAAAACTCTTTAAGAACGTTGGTGAAGACAAAAACGTCTGAGATCAAATCCATGACAAGTTATTTACTTCCCCTTCCCTTATACTTCTAGTTTACTAATGGATGAGTAGGGGTTCATCCAAATCCCCACCTAGGCACAGGTGGAGTATTGGTTAAAACAAAAATAAAAGAAAAAATAACTGAGAATTATAGTCAATTATTGTCAGCAGGAAACGGATAGAGATAAATAACCATCTATCCTAACAAACCACTAGGTTCAAAATCAATTCCAACTAGATCAACTAAACTTGTGTTAATCTGAGAAAGGAACATAACCAATCTTCCATCAACTGCATATTCCGTTGATCAATCCTACCATGACCAAGGATCATTTAAGTAACTTATTTTTATGTAAAAAGAGAATCAATCTTGATTACGTTAAAATATATGTATCAAGAATGAAGGGAGCAGATTTAATTCAGAAGCTGATCTTCCACTTCCTTCCCTCGTCCCCAGCCGATAAAGATGAGCACAGTGAAACATGGTGAAATCTAATAATGTGTTCAGCATATTATGTATGACAAATGTTATTTTAATAATCAGGGAAACATAACAAAGATGAGCACAGTGACTTATGGTAAAATTTAATAACATGTTCAGTTAGGCATAAAATGCGAGACCAATGTTATTTCACTAATCAGGGAAAATAATTACTTCCTGCAGTATTGATTGATTGTCCCTAATAATAGAAAATGTCCTTTTTTGGTAGTTGCATACTAAATTTTTGGAAGAAAAGATACCAAATTCCTTCTCAGTCTTCTAACTTCTCCTTTCTTTGGTAGTCGCATACTAATTTATATTCTACAACTGCAATAAACTTTCATGAGAAAGACCATCAACAGTTATATCCAACCATCCAGGAGAAGCCATGTAAAGGTCATTTTAACAAATTGTGAAATGAAGAAATGCATCATGTTTGACAGCAATTTTATGATGCAGAATAATGAGATAATGAGAGCCCCATAAAAAAGGCAATCTATGTGGGTCAACAGACAGACCTGGCCAACCCATTGTCTAAGGCCTGTAATGTGCTCCCGGACTTGTTCAGGGGTGAACAATTCTATCAGCGATACTCCCTTTACTTTTGGCTTCCCAGACTTGGATGAATTTTCAGAAGGTACTGATGTACTTTCCTGTTTAGCATGGTCCAGTTCCTTCTCAATCTTGATACCCTCCTGTTCACCAAATCCAGTAGGATTGTTTGAGATGATAGGAAATACATCCGGCCTTTGGTTGTAGGTATCATGCAAATTATCCTTTACCATCTCAATACTCTTAGTCTTAGAACTTAACTGTCCAACACTTACAGGAATTTCCATCTTTACTCCTGTGTCATCGGATTCCATTGGCATGTGAGAAACATCATGTTGTGCATCAGAGAGGGGATCAGGTTCATTTACAGCAGGTATTGGTATAACGGAGCTTTCACTTTCAGACGGAATGGGTAAGGAGGTATTTTCAATCTTCAACCGTTTAACATAAGGCTGTAAGTCTTCTGGAGTTTGAGTTATAACTGGACTAGTCTTGAGTGCCAACCCACCATCATTTTCAGCTGAATTATAGGATTTACGGTTTTCATTCAAAGTAAAATCAGAATCTGCAAATGCCTTTAGATGTAACTGCAGAAAATTCTTAACAGGAATGCAAACAGGACAACTTGCTTCCCTACAGATCCTATGGTGATTAATTAAAACTTTCGTACGGCAGCAACGAGGATACAAACATTCAAGTATATTGCATCTTTCTATATGACTCAACAATTTTTGAGCCGTAATGCAATTAGGATCTTGACAATTGCCTTCTGGAGCACGGCAAGTACGAGCATGGCGCAAATACAACAACCATCTTTGTTGGTTCTTGAATTGCTGTTCACGATTAAGGTTACCGGATCTACATACAGTACCAGTAGAATTGGGAGGATTTGGAGATTTAGTAGCATCAGATTGTTCAATCATAGATTCTTCTGAGGATAAATTATTCCTCTGAGCAATATCGTTCCCAGTTATTCTCTGGTGAAATTCACCATGCACATTTTGATCATCTCGGGCTCTCCTTGATACGTGAGACACATCTTGAGACTTGGGGTAACATTGATCTTGTGGTCCTGCATCCATATGGATGCCACCAGAAAGGCTGTTAAAACCGTTTTGAGTGTTAGCAGCAAATTGCTGCAGATGCAACAGCTGTTGCATCTGATCTGAAGTTTGAGTACGAGATGAAGACATATCTTGTTGGTAAGACAGATGTGAAGTACCTCCAGAATGGCCTTCCATTGCATTCTGTGGGAACTGATTCTCCAAATCAGAAAACTGGAATGTCTTAGAGACTTGCAAGTGCAGACTTTCCTCTTGATGCTTTATTCCAGGCTCGATCTTTCCTTCAACGCCTACACTACACGATAGCTGAGACTGTCCTAATGTGTCATTCGTTAAAAGCTGGTGGTGCTGACTTTTCTGCTTTTGCTGGAGTTGATGTTGACCAAATTTCTGCTGCTGAAAATGGTGAGATGGCTGTTGATATTGTTGTTGATGAGATTGTACAAGATTTTCTCTAGCTGAATGCTGCGATTTGAAGTTCATCTTGTCAGATTGAACAAATGATTGCGTCTTCATACTTGTGTGTAGAGTAGATTGCATATTCGAACGATTGGTCATCAAATGAGAGTTTGTTTTGGGGTTAGACTGCAAGGATACAGCAGTCGAGCTCTGACTGTTCATCACTGACCCAACAGAGGTTACAGGAGAAAGTATATTACCAGACCCTGAAGCCTCAGCTTTTCCAATTCCATATCTATCACCTATAAAGTGGGTTATTTGCAGTGAGAACACAAGTAGAAGGAAATAGAGATATCACATTCTTCATATTTCCCAAAATACAACATATCTTAACTGTTTGGAACAAATTTGGAGAGAGTCAGATATAGTAAGAGAGGAGAGAGAGGAGGGAGATGAAGTTTAAGTACCCTGCATTGATGACTGTTGATGTTGATCAAAATGTTGTTGCAAGGGTTTGGGGGAGTTGCCATATATTGTTCCTGTTAAATATCCCTCAGAAGCAACTGGACCATTCACCACAGGCATATTGTTTCCCATCATCCCCAACTCCCCATCTAAGGGCCCGTTTGATAGAACATATGATTTTTGCTGCAATGTAGACTTAAGTCCACCCATGTGGCCACCGATATTATGCAGAATACGACTATTTTGACCACCAACTCGCTGCATTTGCAACATTGGCTGTGATACATTAGTGGATTCAAAAGCTGGAAATGCAACCATATTATTAGAGGATTCCATTTTTATCAGAGACTGATTATTAGCATTACTATTTATATCATTGTTATCTGAACTAGAAAATCCAGGAGTGGGAATCATTCGGCTTGTCATTCTCTGAACACTCAAAGATGTTGCAGTGTTATTGCCAACAGAGTTAACTGAACCCCCCAATGATGGTTGATATCCATTAGCTAAAGCACCTGCAGAGAAATATCTTGTGAGAGAGAAGTGAAAAAGTTAAGTATATAGCTTTAGTCATTACCATAGATCAAGAGACTTTTAAGTACCATTAGAAGAACTAAAAGAACCACCGGACACACTCCCAAAAGGTCCATTTCCAGTCGGCAACAAGTTTCCAGAATTGACAGTGGAATATGCAATTGTTTTAGAACTACTGTTACCAACAACAGAGCTATCCACAGACGACATTCTCATCAGGCTTGAATTACCAGTTTGGGGTAATCCAGGAGTTGGAATCATTGTATCCATGGAAGACGGAGTATTAACTTGTGAAAATTGCTGGTTGTGATTAGTCGTTGATGGTCCTTTAATAACAAATTGCAAACGTCTTTCCAAGGTTGCAAGGTTTAGATACTCCTCCTGATAAAGTAAGAAAAGTAGGGAGATAAGATACGGACATAAGTACATGGTAGCCAATCAATAACTTCACTAATATAAGAAGCTCCATAATATGCTTTTTTAAGAACAACAATAGAAGTTCCTTGTCAGCTATTACCAGAAAGAATATAGCTCATGTAGAATGTTATGCAGTGTCGATTTATCTTTGATACGAGGTATTATCCTTTTTATCTTGGGATCATGTTCATCAAACTTTACGCAACATGAGTAAGAAAATTGTATGAAGAAACAAAATAGAACTACACAAACCTTGGACATAGCAATCCTGAATATACCCTCTTCTAAGCGCCTTGCTAGGTCCAAAATATTTTTACTGGTTAACTCATGAGATTGTTGCCTCCGCTGCATGAGATATTCAATTCTGGAGAAAAGGAAATTCAGAATTTTCATCAGTACATATTATATCTGATCCCAATCAGGAGCACTAACATGTTTATGAAGTTGTGCCAAAAGTAATTTTGTACATTTAAAACAAAACTACAAATGGAATTAGAAGAACATGGACTTAACAAAAAATTTCATCAAGACAAGAATAGAAGAGGAAGAATGGGATAGATACATATAGAGAAATATTAAAACACGATGCTAAAAAAAAGGCAGTCAAACCCATATGAAAATTATGCAATCTCCAGGGAAGTGTACTTTTTAGTCCAATTCAAAAGACAAAATGTAACTAGCAATTGCCATGTAAGTAACGACCCAGTTACATTGAGATTGATGTATGTGAAAATCATACTAAAAAAATCATAATTATAAGAGAATCCTTTGACATCCAACAAAAGATCATAAAATTGTGCAAATTCAATAAATTTGCTATAAAAGGAAAGAATAATGTCATTTTTCCAAGAATCCAAATTTCTTATTGAGAGATTATTTAGTTTCTATAATTAGCCACCACAATGAAGAAAGACGCTGACTGGTTTTCCTCATTCCAGCTCACTATTAGGGAGACATAATATGGTTTTATACAACACAACATAAAAATGAAGTCGACCAACTTTCCTTATTACAGTTCACAAGCCATTGTACAAAAGGTAAAGGTAAACATGTCAAAACTATCCATGTATCGTGATAAAGGTGATTGACCACACTTGGCCACTGTTTGGTGGCCATTGTTTTGGAAAAAACATTGTTTTGAATAGTGAATATTTGGAGAATGTAAGGAAAAGTTTTAGATTTACGTGTAGAATATTTTATTGTGTGAATGTGTGGTTAAAAATGAGTATATAGAAAAAAGAATTTTGAATAATGGAAGACAAACAGGGGCTTACAGCTAGGTAAAGAAGCGGATTTTGTTTTACTGTAAACTGGTGATTTTCTCGAGAAAAGAAGAAAGCTTAACTAACGATAAATTTTCCAATCACTCAGAAGCTATTCAGGACTTCAGTCCCACTGCATCCTGATGTTACAAGTTAGACACCACCTACCTACTTAAAAAACATTGATTTAGAAAGTTGCCTTATATTCTCTTAGAGCTTGTTTGGGAGAGATTTTTGAAAATCATTTTTCCCCAAAATCATTTTCAACCACACATTCTATGGAACTCATAAGTTTTTCCTACTTTTAGCCACACATTCTCCAAAAAACATTGTTCACTTGGAAAAATCTCTCCCAAACAAGCTCTAAATCTGAATCGTGAAAGAATTGATTATCATCTATAAAAGAGAATTACTAAAAGGAGCAGAACAATGGTTCCAAATAATCAAGCCAATTAATTATAGCGAATCAATGTTTAACGTATATGGAACTTTTTCAGGAGCAGAACACAAATCCAACACATTAGATTTCAATAAGGCCCAAAACTACAAAGCATGTAGTAATATCAATCAATCTTATTAACCACCGCTATTGTCCTATCCATCAAAAGAAATTAATCAGTAGGAACAACAGTAAAAAGAACATCTCTGATTGACATAGATAAGAAAGAGTATTACATCTTTTCTGTCATAAACCTCCGTGCTTCAATATATTCAGGGTCCATGTTCTGCACACGATGATGCATACTAGGATTTTGCATCTGACTAGGCAAAGCAATATTTTGCTGGGGTATCCCAGTCAACAAAGTACCAGCTTGGTTAAGTGCCTGTTCTGAGATCTGGTCTGAAGGGTGTGCTTGCAAATTCATCTTCACCTTGTAACTTAATAAGTAAATAATAAGTATAATCAGAGTTTCACTATCTAGAGAACAAAAAAGTAAAGTAATTGGAATGAGGCGTCATAATCAGTCATGTCCCATCATAACAACACCCACACTGTCTAAACTAGCCAGAACACCTGCACTGAAATTAAAAAAGAGAATAAAAAAATGAAAGATCAGTTTAACAGATACAATGTGAAAATATCATGAAGTTAATGTGTGAATGCGTCATGAGCCAACAGACAAACATTCAGGAAAGATATATGTCTCTAAAAAAAAAAATGAATAGCTGATGATAATGACGTTTCTGCAGGGGCCAGCTGGTGACTTATTTGGGGGTAATGCTTGGTGGGAAAGAAGGATGAGAAGGATGGGAAGAAAGGACAGTGGGTTGCACCAGTGTTTTACAGTATGCTCTGACGAGAAGGTAAACAGATGAAGAGGAGGTTGCAGTTCGGGGGTTCGAATAAAAAGATTATGTTTTCTTTTCTGGTCAAAAGGAGTATTAGCCATTAGGGATAAACAATGTCATTTTCACAAG
>CAIGRN010139889.1:0-14565 GCA_903798345.1 Fraxinus anomala
TTATAAAGATGTTAATGAATCTAGTGAGACTCAAAGAAGCCAAAAAAACTCGAATAGAAAAGACTTTAGATTGGATGAAATTTGACTATCAATACCTTTTGCAAATGGGTTTTTAAGAGAAAATATAATGTAGATGGTTCTCTTAATACCTTTAAAACTAGATTAGTAGTTAAAGATTATTAACAAAATGAATGAGTAGATTATTCCGACACCGATAGCTAGAATAACATCAATTAGGATATTATTCACATTAGCGTCCATATATGACTTGCATGTTCATCAAACGGATGTCAAATCGACATTGTTGAATGGGGATCTCGATGAGGAGGTTTATATGGTACAACCTCGAAAATAAACACAAGGTGTACAAATTAGTAAAATCATTATGTGATTTAAAACAAGCACATAAAAAATGGCAAGAAAATTTTGACTTAGTGGTTGTGGCTTTAAACATAAGTGCAGATAAATACTCGTATTCCAAATTATGTGATAATTGTGTAATATTTATTTGCTTATACATTGATGACATGTTGATTTTGAGTAATCACATGGATAGAATAAAAGAAACAAAAAGGTTTCTATCTTTCACATTCATGATGAACGATTTTGGACAAGTGGATACCATTTTAGATATCAAAGTTGCTAAAATTAGTAGAGATTACTATTTGAGTCAATCACTTTTGACCGAGAATGTGACAAATAATTTCAAACATTTGAACATAAAAGAGTGTAGTACCCTCTCTTGATCAAAGTTCTAAATTTATAAAGAATTATGGAAGAGCTATTGCTCAATTGGATTATACACGTATTATAGGGAGTCTTATGTATGTAATTCAATGCAGAAAACTAGACATAGCATTTGCAATTAGTAAATTTCGTAAGTTTACTAGTAACCCGAGCAAGGAACATTAGGAGGTCATTAGGAGAGTTCTTGGTACTTAAAGAAAACCAAAAACTTAGGTCTATATTTTCCAAATTCTCGACTGTATTGGAAGGATTTACTGATACTAGTTGGATATGTAAAACTGGTGAGAATAAATCAACTTCGAGTTGAGTGTTTACTCTTAGATAATGTGCAGTTTCTTGGAAATCAAAGAAAGAAATGTATATAACACATTCAACCATGCAATATGAATTTGTGGCATTAACCGATATCGGGAAAGAAGATGAGTGGCTTAAGGATTTACTATATGAGATACCTTTGGGATCGAAAAATATATCTTCGATATTTATCATGTGTGTTAGTCAAGCTACATTAGCTAAAGAATTTGTTTTGATTTCCCCCCCCCCCATGTTCGTGTTGAGGGTGGTGGTTTGCTTTTGATGATTAAGTTGTGAAGAAATCTCCAAAACTAATAGGGTATCTGTTTCTAATGGTGCTAAATTTATGTATGAATGAATTGTGATGGTTTTGATTTATTTTTAAATTTTGGTGCTTTTGATGAATGGTAATGGTGAATGTTGATAGCGGTTGTGTTTGCGGGGTATGTGCAGCTCCATTTTTTATTTTTATTTTTTTAGGTAAAAAAAATGAGTCTTGTAATAGTATTTTTTAGAGAAAGTGTGGTTAAAAATTAGATAAAATTTTTGAATTTATGTTTAAAATTATTTTATTAGGTGAATAAATGATTGAAAATAAGAATTTTTAGATAACGAACCTCAAATAGGAGCTGTGTGTAACATAATTTTACAGATTAAACACATTTGTTATAAAATTTATTATAAAAAAATTAAAGTAGAAAAATAGAAGGTTGAGAGAAAAATATGATTAAAATTAAGTATAAAATTAGGTGAATTTTTTAAGAATATTTGTGAATTTTTCCATCCAATATTATTGGCAAGCCCCTTTTTCCCTAATAACTATTACGAAATATCCACCCTTTTCAGTAATGGGGCTCAAAACTACCCATGAAACTCCCTCAGACTGATCTAAGATCCCATTAACTCTATTTTGCAAAAGTCCTAAATGACCAAAGGGAAAAATACCTAATTACCTTTCTTTAAGTTACACTTTCAAATTTAAGAATTCTTTCAAAAATCAGATCGTCGCTCATATGGTCACATTTGTGACCACAATGTACCCGCAAGTTCAAAACTACTAATAAGATAAAGATTCACTTATATATAAGGAAAAAAAATTATATTATAATTTAAAATTTTCTTATAAGTAAATAAGATAAAAATCGCTTTTGTGTAAAAAATTATTTATAAAGTAAAAATACAACTAATAAGACAGAAATTCACTTATAAAATATAAAAATTTATTTATAAGTAAAAATTTCTTTTACATATAAAAAATATTTAATAGTCCAAAATTAACTTCTAATTGTAAAGTTTACTTATAAGCAAAAATTAAAAATTAAATAAAAATTTAAAGTAACTATTTAACTTTTTAGGTTAAAAAAATTATCTATAAGTAAAATATCACTTATGATTAAAAAAAAAAATTCATACAAAAAGTATAAATTGAAAATAACACTAAACAACATATATTTAAATTTATTTTAAAAAAATTCAAAATTAGTGGATAAACACCCAAACATGGATTGTTACTAAAATCACTCCAAATCAATATGCACATAAACTCTCAAACCGATACGTTAAAAAACTCTCATAATCGGTACCTTGATGCTCCGAAACAGGCCATTAAAATATCGGTGGCCATTAACATAATTAACACTATAAAAATGGATATGTTGTGCCTTCAAATATCAAGGACTTAAAAAATAGTAGAAATTTGAAGAAAAAAGGAGCCACGTGTGCTTAGTGCTTACGTGAAGATCCTGAGCCATAAAATCAGGACGTCAAAGGTAGTGAAACGAAGAGACGATAAATATAGATTTTTTTACCAAATTACTTAGTCCAGACAGAATTAAACAGAATATTTACTATTAGCAAGAACACATGCACAAAAAATGTAAGCTTTGAAATAGAAATCCACCATCACAGTAAGTTTCACCCGTTTTTTATAAGCTAGATTAAAATGCAACAATTTTTCAAAAAATATTAAGGAAAAAAAATATTTTCCTCTCAGCTATGTTTGAATTAGGGATGTCAAAAAAAAAATCATTCAACCCGATACCCACGACCTCATCCCAAATGGGGTGAAGATTACCCGTTCAATAGGGTAAATGGGGGCAGGAATGGAACGGTGGTCGTTGCTCTATTGAAAAAATCGACTTGCACCTCTACCCGCTCTGTGTAAAGTTAATTTTAATTTTACGATTTTTATCAAATAAAAAGAAAAGGTTTATCAGTATTTTTAAAGAGAATATGAGTTGTTTTGTTCTTAAAAATTGGAAAAATGTAATAATATTCACTAACTAAATATATATAAAAAAATAAAACAAAAAAAGGGTGAGGGACTTGTCCCATCACGCTTTAATCTGGTATGGAAGTGTGACAATGTAATAAAAATACCCAATGGGCGCGGGAGACAAGAATGGCCAACTCGTTCATCCCTAATTTGGATTAAAATCTTAAATGAACCCTCTATTGAAAGAAGAAATCTCATATTCAGATTTGGTGATGGTGGAGAGTGAAGGATGGGTGTAGGGGTTAATTGGAAAGATGAAATATGATTCTTTTGTTAGTATATTTTAAATTGTTTTACGTGAGACTTGTTTGTATTTTTTTGAAAAAAATTTGAAACTCTATTAGTAATTATTTATTTTTTTAATATTATTTCTTCTTTTCCTATTTGTTTATTTGAAGAGAAGAGTAAATTAGTGATTATACAATAGTTTAATAGAGAAAATAGATGGTAAGGATTTTATTCTCAATGAAAATAAATGATATGGACATTTTGCACAATTTAGGCTAATGGTAGGAACATTTTACATCAAATCAACCACCCGTATTTAATAGAAGGAATTGGCAGAAAGGGGACGGAAAGTATAAACCCCACAAGAGAAGGTTGAAATGAAGATGCAATTACCAAATTTGAAAGATGGAGACTAGCTGTACAATGAGTACGAACGATGAGAATATTTTGTGCTAATTACTCTTACATAAATAGTAAAAGTAAAACTATGCACATATTCGCTGGGGTGAACAAGGTCAAAAAAAAAAAAAAATTCAAACTTCTAACGACCTTTTACTCTTTTTGTATCACGTAAGTAAAGATAGATAGTATTCAAAAAAATCATTCAATGCAAGTTGGAATGGACTCTGTCAAGCTAACACGGTACCCAAAAGAAAACAAAAGACAATATCTAAAACTTCATCTAGACTCATAAACTCTGGTAGACATGATAACTCAGGAAAATTAATATTTTCTATTCATATTTTTATTTTTATCCAGATTTTGACGCGATTTTGATTTATTTTAAGAATTAAAAAAAAAAATTAAATAGCAATATGTGGAATGCCTTGGAGATCTGGACTTGAAAGTCTATTTACTAAACACCAGTACCATGTACATTGCAAGTCTTTCAATTCATGCATTACCTATACAGCAATCCATTAGAAATCCCCAACGCTAATATGGATTAATTAAAAAAATTGCCTCTGAAATAGAAATAGACTGTCGAAAAAATTTACCTCCAATGCAATCTGATAGGGACTTCGTCAAACTATTATGGAGTAAAAAAGACATTGTACTAATGCTCCCTTTAGATGTAGGGGTACTATTAGACATGTTGACTCAACAATTATTCGAGCAATTAAAAAAAAGAGAGAGTCAAAAATTAAGGATTATGTCTATATTTTTTAGAGTATTAAAATTTCTCTCTTCCTTTTTTTATTTTTATATTAAGATGATAAAAGAGCCAAATAGAAATATTGGATTGTAATAAAATTCATTAGAGATCAATTTTGAGTTAGTTGATATATTCACTAGAAATCAATATCTCATAGACTACAAGTCCATCTACTTGAATGCCACATAGATTACAATACATCGTATACATTGGAGATACCTTTAGGTTCCGCTAACTGACTTAGTTATTTTTACAAGCCTAGGTTAGACCCTCCACCTTACCCACCACGTTTCAACAGAGAGGCCCATGCCATGCCACGCGGCCGCCAAGTTGATTGCACATGGGACGAGCTGATTGTATAAATCGAGGTGATTACATGAGGGACGAACTGAACGTATGCCAGCGAAGGAACCGAACTCATCTGTGATACACCGCGGATGCAAAGGCCCATACTCCGCTTACATAACTCCACACCTATCTCGTCTTGCCCCAGCAAAGATCTTTTGTACAAAAATCTTTCCAAAGTCAAATCCCTGACTGATGGGATGTGTGGAATGACCCAAAAGGTCAATTCAGCTGCCCTTGTCAGAAACATTCAATGCCGCCAACCTAAGGAGGGACAGATTGACGCCTAAGATGGGATGGGCACTGAGGATCTGGTAACACGTGTCTCCTCATCCAACGGCTCTACTCTTCCCATCCTTAGTATAAATATCCCCTCTTTGTGCCCGAAGAAGGATTCGAATCAGTTTTTCTCCTACCACATTGCAAACTTGAGTATCATCTTCCCTTAAATATTTACACTTTATTACTGCACACTTTATCAACCATTTCCCGTTGGGTGTTCTACCGTCGGTGAACCTCTTCCAGTTGAACCTTGAACTGACTTGACCGTCGGAGTGCTCGCAGTCGCTCCCAATCTCTTTGGGAAGGCCATGAATTCCTAACGGCGTGTTGCACGTGCAAGGAAGAGTTGAAGTGAAGACTTATTCTGTTGGCCACGTGTCGGAACCATTTTTCGAGGTCAATAGATTGGTGCTGTTTGTGGGAAACTTACTTTAACCACGAGTTTTCCAACCAAAAAGCTTGTTCGAATATCCGTTTGATATTATCCCTTGAAAAGGGGATCGATTCTTGGAAAAAAATCAGTTGTACACCGAGCTCCGCTATTAAGAAAAGGCCCTTCACATCGAACCATGAGTTCCAGTGACGAAGGGATGAACCCAAGGAGGACAAGGGATATCTTTGAAGAAGAGATTTCGCGAAATGTCACACATCAGCGACCCCATCACCGGTATTGCAGAGGCAACAAAATATCTCAACTGACTGTCGAAGTAGCTAGCATGGCTGCAAACATGTGGAACATCGCAGCTCAAAATGTTGTCTTGCAAGAACTCCTCATGCAACTGCAGAACCAAGGTGGTCTTCAAGCCCTACAAAATTCTCAACAATCAACCCCATAGATGAGCTGATGTGGAATCTAGCAGAAGAACCCATTTGAGTCCTCAGGGCAAAGCCCCCAATGAAAGAGAAGTGAGAATGGATACTTCCAACTATACAGTCACTCCGGTTAACAACGCACCGGCAAGATATGATAACTTCCCTCCGGAATATGAAGAGTAGTCCCAGAGGTCTACTAGCATTTTTTATCGGATCGGACGGGCAACTAGAAAAAAGAACCGGCCAACGCACTGAACAACCCACCAGCAGGAGCATGCACAAAGCCAAGTTCAGTCCCTTCTACCTAAAAATAGGCGGGAGAGGTGAAATATGGCAGATTGGGGGAACAAAGCTGAAACTTCTCAGCATCCACCTCCCCTAGCAGCAGATGGGAACGAATCTGATGAGCCTTGTAGGTCGTATGAACTGATGATGATGAAAAATTTCCCTTCTCCAGGAAACTTCACACCTTTCCGATGCCTCATAACTTTGTCCTAAATACGAAGGAAAGGGAGATCCAGAGAAGCATCTCGATAAGTATAAAACGCAAATGAGCCTTAGAGGCCTTGCCAGACAGCGATAAAGGGCCAAACACTGGCTGATTTCATTGTAGAATTCGCCAAGGCCCTTCAAATTGAAGTGAATATGGAACCAGCAGAACCTCCTACCTGGAATCTCTTTGTTGATGGCTCCTCAAGAGAGACAGGCTCCGGAGCTAGTGTTGTGTTGGAGAGTCCAGAGGGGCATAAGCTCAACTGCACTGTGAGGCTTGGATTTAAAGCTTCCAACAATGTGGCTGAATATGAGGCTCTCCTGGCTGGACTTTAGTTAGCCAGAGAGTTGCAAGTGAAGAGGTTGATTATTAGCAGTGATTCACAGTTAGTGGTAAATCAGGTCAATGGGAACTTTGTGGCCAGAGACAAACACATGGCAGCCATCTGAAGCTAGTCATGGGCTCCTTACCCAACTTTGAGAAGCTCGAATTGAGAATACTCCATCATGGATGTTACATATCCTGGCCTACTTGAGAGAACAGACCTTACCAAAGGATGAAATCGAAGCACGAAGGCTTCGAAGGAGAGCTGCAGAAGAAGAAGGAGCGAATTATGTCCTTAGAGAAGTGCATGTAGGCATTTGTGGAAACCACTCCAGTGGACCGACCTTGACGCACAAAATACTCAGGCAAGGGTATTACTGGTCAACCTTGAAAAAAGATGCAATTGATTTCGTACGCAAATGTGACAAGTCCCAACGCTTCTTCAACGTACAAAGACAACCATCGCAAGAACCCACTGTTATATCCAGCCCCTAGTCGTTCGCCAAATGGGGTGTGGATTTCATTGGCCCCCCCACCCAAAGGAAGGGCAAATAGAGCCTCTGTCCAAGATCACTGAAGCAAACACCTCCAAATTCCTCTGGAAAAACATCATATGCCGGTTCGACATACCTCATTCCTTAGTCTCAGATAATGGCAAACAACTCGACAATAGGAGGACCGAGATTTATGCGATGAGCTCGAAATCAGAAAGCATTTTTCTTCACGTCAGCATCCCCAGGTGAATGGTCAGGTCGAAGTAGCCAACAAGACCATAAAACTCACCCTGAAAAGGAAGCTAGATACCTCCGAAGGGGCCTGGGTAGACAAGCTCCCGCAAGTCCTCTGGGCCATCAGAACTACTTACAAAAGAGCTATTGGGGAAACTCCATTTCCATAACTTATGGAGCTGAGGCCATGAGCCCTGTAGAGGTCGGTGTTCCTTCTCCTCGTCGTATCCACTTCAATGAAGTGGCAAATGATGAGCTAAGGAGACTCGAACTGGTTCTCCTTGAAGAAAGGAGAGATGATTCTCAAGTCAAGGTTGTCTCCTACCAGCGTAAGATGATGCGCCACTATAATGCCAAAGTAAGGAAAATGTTCTTCAGCATCGCAGACCTTTTCCTCTGCAAGGTGTTCCCATCAACTAAGGCACATGGCACAGGAACCTTGGGCCCTAACTGGGAAGGTCCATATCGAATTGCTGAAGAGGTTAGAGCTGGCACATACAAAATAGGGGATCTAAAAAGAAAAATGATGCATCACCCCTGGAACATTGAGCACCTAAACAAGTACTACTAGTAGGAAGCTTGTAACTGAATATTGCAATCAAATGAATGAATTTCCATTTCACCGCGCTCATGCATTGAGATATCAAAACAACCTTACCGAGGTGCGAGCTCCTCTTAAGGGGTCACCTCCAAGGACATCTGCGTAGTCAGAGGCGGTGCGGGTGCCACTTTTGATGAAACAGAAAATGTGCGTATCAAAACAACCTTGTCGAGGTGCGAGCTCCTCCGAAGGGGTCACCTCTAAAGACATCTGCATAGTCAGAGGCAGTGCGGGTGTTATCTTTGATGAAACAGAAAATACGCGTATCAAAACAACCTTATCGAGGTGCAAGCTCCTCCGAATGGGTCACCTCCAAGGACATCTGCGTAGTCAGAGGCGGTGCGGGTGCCATCTTTGATGAAACAGAAAATGCGCGTATCAAAACAACCTTTTCGAGGTGCGAGCTCCTCCGAAAGGGTCATCTCCAAGGACATCTACGTAGTCAGAGACGATGCAGGTGCCATCTTAGATGAACAAAAAATGTGCATATCAAAACAACCTTGCCGAGGTGCAAGCTCCTCTTAAGGGGTCACCTCCAAGGACATTTGCGTAGTCAGAGGCGGTGTGGGTGCCACTTTTGATGAAACAGAAAATGTGTGTATCAAAACAACCTCGCCGATGTGCGAGCTCCTCCAAAAGGGTCACCTCCAAGGACATATGCGTAGTCAGAGGTGGCACGAATGTCATCTCTGATGAGGCAAAACATTACTTGGTTCATCGACTTCTTACATTTTATTAATTGGTTAAGCAACGCCGATGTAATATTACTTGGTTCATCAGCTTCTTCAATTTTATTAAGTGGTTAAGCAACGTCGATGCAATATCACTTGGTTCATAGGCTTCTTCCATTTTATTAAGTGTTTAAGCAATGCCGATGCGGTATCACTTGATTCATTGGCTTCTTCTATTTTATTAAGTGGTTAAGCAATGCCGATGCGATATCACTTGGTTCATTGACCTCTTCTATTTTATTAAATAGTTAAGATAAGTCGATGCGATTGAGCTTGGGAGCAATTAAGTTGTTTATCCGAAGCGATTACTTGTACAACTGAATTAAAATATAACGAAGCGACAAAAGATTGTGCATGACATGCCCGCTTCAGTCGTTAGATTGTGTTCATTCTATAATTAGGCGAAGTACATGCTGGGAAGGAAGAAACGACAACACTTGAAGAAATGTATTTCATTTACAAAATTGGCCAAGTCGAATACAAAGGAAAAGATTACAAAACCTATTCTACATTAACTACTGTTCCAACTCATGCCCCTCCTCTTGAGCAGCCTCCCCTTCCTTGGCCGCTGGGCAATCCCCAGTGGGACCCCCAAATTTCTCTTCCAGGAACTCATTGTTCAACTAAGGTGCCTTTTGCAGAGGCGAGACATCATCTCTTTGACGGTCCAGGAAGCCCAATAGTTGGCGAAGTCATCATACTCTGGTGTGTTCTCAGAGTTGTCTTTGTAGTTCTGGACCGCTGTCTCGCCTCCCGTCTTCATCTTGGCCTTCAAAGAGTCAATCTCTTTAGACTGGGCCTCGAAGATTTTCTTCAACTCGACATTCTCTTTATTAGCCCCCTCCAGAGCCTTTGAGTTGAGCCTTTGGTGCTCGTTAGATTGATTGATCATTTTGGTCAGACCTACCACTTGTGAAGCCGACTCGTGTAGCTCATTCTTCAACTGATTGACTTGTATCTCAGCTGAGTTGAGCTTCACCTCTGCCTCAGTCCGCCTCTCCTCTGCCAACTCAGCCTCTTTATTAGCTTTTACCACTTTAACCTCCAGCTTAACGAGGCCTCCAACCTCTTCTCCATGTCATCATTCTTCTTGTGGAGGCCTCTGACCAAATCCTTTGCCGTCGCCCCAAGACTTAGTGCCCTAGCCACATAGGCATTGTCGGCAGCTAAGAGGTCCTCAATCTCGCATGAGGCGGCATGGTCGGCTCAGTCCCCAATCCAATACTTGCTATGGACCTTTGCTGCAGAGGTGGTCTCCGGATGGAGCATCTCCAGCACAGCCTCGGGGAGGTCTTCATCCTTGCACCCCAAAAAGTTGGTAACTTTACCCCCGAGCTGGGGCACTGGCAGACCTCTTTTGCCTCTTCTTGGTCGGACCTTCTGCGAAGTATACAGTGATTGGCACGATGGCCTGAGGGATCGACGGAGCCGAGAAGGTAACCCTGACGTTGGCCGGAGGGGGAGAAGAATTTGTTGTGGTCAGGATGAAAACAGAAATCCCAGATGGGCCAGTCCTCTTTCTCTTCACGAGGGAGGCTCATTCTTCCACTTCATCCTCATCAACAGACTACTTACCAGCCCTGCTGAGGGCAAACAGCACTCTAACTGCTTCTTATAAGTAGTCGAGCTGGTTTTCAGCAGTTTGCCCTCCGCCACGCTTCGACAGATGGTGGCAAGATCAGGCATCGATGACCTCTTCTTCTCAAAGTCAGCTGGACGAAGGAATCACTATCTTTAGAAAGAGAGAAGAGAAATGGTAAATAAAAAACCAAAGCAATGAAGTTACCTTAGTTAGTCATCAGCCCGTGTAGACAAGGTGATAGTTCTGATCTATAAGCTCCTTGTAACTCCTCTCTGGCAAAGGTGTCTGATACAGCTGGCGAATGATATCCCATTCTTCCTTGATTATCTCGCACCTCAGAATCGAGCCTACAAAGAACAAAAATATTAAAACCATAAGCAGCTGGTCAAATAAAATCAGATCGATAAGTTATTTACTGTAAGTAGAGTAGGTGGTGTGGACGGTCAGAGGCGCCATGGGATCATTTTCCACAGTATCCCATCAGCTAGATGCCCAAACCACGAGCTCTTCCATTCCTTGATTGAGGAAGGTGACCCGACCACAAATGGTGAATGGGACCCCAAGGAGCCAGGTAGTACCAGCATTTGCTCGCTTCCCCCCCGGCTGTGAGTTTTAGGAAGAAGAGGGAGTGGAACACGCTGAAAGGTATGTCCACTCCAATGCTGACCCGTCTCCACAGCATCCATATCCCTACCATCTGGGACCAGGAATTGGGGTTGAGCTGTGTTGGGGCCAACCCGTAAGACCTAAGCACCAGTCTAAAAATGGGGTGGAAGGGAAGCCTCAACTCGGCCCGAAACAAATGATAGCTCACTGCAACTCGTCTCGGCCTAGGATAACATGCCCTCTCATGCGGCTCGAGTCGGATAAGCTGAATGTTATGGGAAACTCTAAAAACGTACCTACATTTTTCTATCTGTTTCGGGGTGATTTTTGATAGGTATTTCGATGCCCCCATTGAATGGATGTATTTACAGAAGAGGCTGGGCGTTTCCAGATATTCTTCCATGCCTTAATGCCCCTACTCAGCTCGTATGGGGATATCAGTATAGGCTCCCTCAGTGTGGAACTCTCTTCGCCCCGCCCCTCCTCGCTCCTCACCACAAAACTTTTGCTCGCCATCCCAATATGTTGAAAATATTCAAAGAAAGAAAGAGAAAAAGATGAGGAAACTGAAAAATGTGATGATTACCTAGTTCGACAAAGCAAATCTGTCCCTCATCGGAGTTTGAAACAGTCGCCGAAGTCCTGGATACTTGTCGGAGAAGGTAACACGAAGAACAGTGGGTAAGATGTTAGAGTTGGAGAGTTTCGTAAAAGTAAAAAAGTTCAAAACGAAAGGAATTGGCCTTATATAGGCATGCCAAGACTCGCCTCAGCCATTGGATCAATTCCAATTGCATCTGGGCCGTCCAAAGCTGAGACCCCAGAATCACCGTTGAAATCAAAGGTTGCCTAGATCAACGGCGTAGATGAAGCAGTGAGTCTCACGCATAACCTGAACGTGTCATCTTGAGGAATGGGAACCGTCACAATCGTTACCATTTATGGCAAAGGAGACGTGCATTGGAAGCAAGTAGATGTCCCATCGATATGTCTTAGGAAGGCGCGAATGCTTTCAAATCATTTGCACAAAGCCCAAGGCTTTCTTCAGACCCGTTACCTCACCACTTAAAGCTTCGCTGTGCAACAGCTCCCTACAGAGCTGCCAACAATATCACTTCGGCCAGAGCAGAATCTAATAATGCAACAGCTCTTCGAAAAGTTTTCAACCCCATATAACTTCGGCCAGAGCAAACTCTAATGTTGCAACAACTCCCACAGTTGCCAACTCCTATCACTTCGGCCGCACCAGCTTCACGTTGCAATAGCTCTCCAAAGAGTTTCCAACCCATATCACTTCGGCCAGAGCAGAATCTAATGTTGCAACAACTCCTACAGTTGCCAACTCCTGTCGCTTTGGCCGCACCAGCTTCGCGTTGCAACAACTCTCCAAAGAGTTTCCAACCCATTTCACTTCGGCTAGAACAGACTAATGTTGCAACAACTCCTACAGTTGCCAACTCATGTCGCTTCCGCGTACCAGCTTCGCGTTGCAACAACTCTCCAAAGAGTTGCCAACCCATATCACTTCGGCCAGAGCAGACTAATGTTGCAACAACTCCTACAGTTGCCAACTCATATCACCTCGGTTGCACCAGCTTCGCATTGCAACATCTCTCCAAAGAGTTTCCAACCCATATCATTTCGGCCAGAGCAGACTAATGTTGCAACAACTCCTATAGTTGCCAACTCCTATCGCTTCGACCGCACCAGCTTCGCGTTGCAACAGCTCTCCAAAGAGTTGCCAACCCATATCACTTCGGCCAGAGCAGACTCTAATGTTGCAACAACTCCTACAGTTGACAACTCTTATCGTTTCGACCGCACTAGCTTCCCGCTGCAATAGCTCTCCAAAGAGTTGTCAACCCGTATCACTTCAGCCAGAGCAGAATCTCTCCAAAGAGTTGCCAACCACCCCTCCACAGTTGCTAACTCAACCGTATGCCTCCAACGTTTGCCCCTCATGCATCCCAGCAATTAAACGAAAAATCTTTGTACTATATGAATATCCATACATGGACTTGCGGGACTATTATTACTGGCCTATGTCAGACCCTCCACTTCACCCGCCACGTGTCAACAGAGAGGCACACGCCATGCTACGTGGCTGTCAAGGTGATTGTGCATGGGACTAGCTGATTGTATAAACCGAGGTGATTACATGAGGGATGAATTGAACGTATGCTAGCAAAGGAACCGAACTCATCTGCGATACACCGCGGATGCAAAGACCCATACTCCGCTTCCATAACTCCACGCCAGTCTCACCTCGCCCCAGCAAAGATCTCTTGTACAAAGATCTTTTCAAAGTTAAATCCCTGACTGATTGGACCTGTGGCAGGACCCAACGGTCAATTTAGCTGCCCTTGTCAGAAATATTCAATGCCAGCCAACCCAAGGAAGGACAGATTGACGCCTAAGATGGGATGGGCCCTGAGGATCTGGCAACACGTGTCTACTCATCCAACGGCTCTACTCTTCCCATTCTTAGTATAAATATCCCCCCCTTGTGCCAGAAGAAGGATTCGAATCAATTTTTCTCTTACCATATTGCAAACTTAAGTATCATCATCTCCCTTAAATATTACCACTTTATTACTGCACACTTTATCAACCATTTCCCGGTGAGTGTTCTACCATGGATGAACCTCTTCCGGTTGAACCTTGAGCTGACTTGACCGTCAGAGTGCTCGCGGTCGCTCCCAATCTCTTCGGGAAGGCCACGAGTTGCTAACGACGTGCTGCACGTGCATGGAAGAGTTGATGTGAAGACTTATTCTGTTGGCCACGTGTCGGAACCATTTTTCGAGGTCAGCAAACTTATTGAATTGATTGTTGGTTTCATTTGGGAATAATAGCGTGAAATTAGGGATTATTGGGGGTGAGAGTAACGAATTAAATGAATTGAGTATTTTTTATATTTTAAATATAAGTAATATAGAATCAAGATATGTCAAGAAAAGAAAATATAAAAGGACTTAAATTTTCAGAACTTACAAGGTAAAAACAGTCTCAAAGTCAATTTTCCAAAATAAATAAATAAATGGAAAGGGATGAGTACGCTATGTTTGGTCTAAAATTTGTTAGTAGTTAGCTTTTGGGCCGCCGCCTGTTTTATTGTACATTTTGCTCCTAGTATTTCATAGCAGATTAAAGGGAAGAGTTGAAAAGTAAGGGATTAACTATGCACAATTCAAAAATCAGGTTTTAAATTTGACTAATGCAAAAATCAGGTTTTAGTTAATTAATTAAAAATATTTATTAATTAAATATAATAAGACTACAGTTATGTAATTAATAGTCACATATACATAATTATAGGTCACATGTCACATTTTTTAAAATTAATTGGTCACATATTAT
>CAIGRN010139891.1:0-10040 GCA_903798345.1 Fraxinus anomala
ATGGTTTCATCTAAATCCTCATTTAAAAAAATTGTTTTTACATCTAATTGGTTTAATTCCCAATTAAATTAGGTGGTCAAAGTAAGAATGACTCTAACTGTAATACATTTTACTACAGGTGAAAAATTTTCATTGAAATTAACTCCTTCTTTTTGAGTAAAACCCTTTGCTACTAATCTTGCTTTGTATCTTATGTCATTCTCACTTTGTTCACCTCTTTTAATTTTGAAAATCCATTTACAATCTACAACCTTCTTACTCTCATGTTTTTTTTATTTTACAAAAATCCAAGTTTTATTTTTTGTTAAGTGACTCATTTTCATCTTATTTGCTAGCCATTGTTTAGAGTCTCTGCTACTCAAAGCATCCTCATAGGATTCAAGTTCCTCTTCAATCATACTATGATAGGATAGCAAGGAAACATCCTCTTCAAACCTAGTTGGAGGTCTAATATTTCTTCTTTCCCTATCCCTAGCAAGTTGGTAATCAACAAGAGGCTGAACTGATTCTAAATTAGCTTCAGGAGCCTCAACAAGAACATTTTCAGCTATAGTTTCCACATTTCCCTCAATATTTTGTGTAGCAGTCTGATGAGTATCATCATCAGATTACTCCACCTCAATTTCAACCCTATTATTTTCAGTCTAATCAGAGGTCTTAGATTGTATTTCAGATGGTTTTTCAGACTTAAGATAGGGCAGGTCATCCTTATTAAACACTACATTTTTACTAATAATGACCTATAGCCTTTAATTTCTCTAGCCCACAGTCTATAGCCTTTAACCCCTTCCTCATAGTCCAAAAAAACATACTTAAGAGCTCTATGTTCTAATTTACCTTTAGTTTGATGTGCAAAGGCTGCACATCCAAAAACCCTCAAGTTACTGAAGTCAACAGGTTTCCCTTTCTATTTTTCTTCAGGGGTCTTAAAGTCTATAGCATTAAAAGGGCATCTATTTATAAGATAACTAGCAGTTTTAACAGCTTCACCCCAAAAAATTTTAGACAAGCCAAAATTTAATAACATGCATCTCACTTTGTCAAGATTTGTTATATTCATTCTTTCAGCCAAACCATTTTGTTGTGGTGTGTGTGTGACAGTTTCGTGTCTCAGCATACCAGATAGTTTGCAGAATTCATCAAATTTATAATTGCAGAATTCCAAACCATTATCAGTTCTCAAAACTTTAATTTTCTTATCAGTTTGGTTCTCAATCAAAACTTTCCATTCTTTGAAAACATTAAATATGTCTGATTTTGATTTTAAAAGAAAAGTCCAGTTTTTTCTAAAAAAATCATCAATAACTAGCAAATAATATTTAAAATCAGAATGTGTGCTCACAGTTGCTGGTCCCCAAAGATCAGCATGCAAATATTCAAGTATAGAGACAGATTTATGTATTCTAGACAAAAAAGACAATCTATTATGTTTTCCTAAAATGCAATAGTCACAAAAATTTAATTTTTCAACGTTATCTTTACCAAAGGCACCCTACTTTTTCAAACTTTGAAGACATTTATCACTAATATGACCCAATCTTTTGTGCCATATTTGTGATTTGTCATTTGGAACTGAGATTACTGTTGAAGTGAAATCCCAAAATTTTTTATTTGTAAAATGTATAGGCCATGTCTCTTAGGAGCTTCTACAATTAAATGAAAGCCTTTCAAGATTTTAATGTATCACTTATTAATCAAAATGTCATAGTTAAGGTCATCTAAAATCTCTAAGGAAATTAGATTTCTTCGCAAGTCAGGAACATATCTTGTTTTTTCAAGAATCAACTTATTATTTCTTTTTACATTCAATGTGATAGTTCATACGCCTTTTACTTGACATGTCATGTGATTACCCATTAAAATCTTACCACCAGTTACATTTTCAAACGCAATAAACTATTCTTTATTAGGATACATATGGTAGGTGCAGCCAGAGTCAAGAATCCACTCTTGATAATGTGGACAGCTTACATCAACATAAACTTCATCAATATTAGTCTCATTATAGGCCAAGACATTACCACCATCATCTTTAGACTTGTTTTTAGATTCATAAAGTCTTTTAAGACACACTTTAATAAAATAACCTTCTTCTAGACAGTAGAAACATTTTTTTTTTCCTTTTGTCTTTATTTTCATTTTATCCTTAAAGTTGCATTTCTTTTTGTGTCCAGGTTTCTTATTGAAATTTTCATTCTTGGAATTAAACTTGGACTTCATCATAAGGGTTATGCCACTAACAGACTCCTTCTTCTTAGATTTTAACTCTAACTCTTTAGTTCTTAAAGCATTAATGATTTCCTAAAATGCAGTAGTCACAAAAATTTAATTTTTCAATGTTATATTTACCAAAAGCACCCTACTTTTTCAAACTTTGAAGACATTTATCACTAATATGACCCAATCTTTTGTGCCATATTTGTGATTTATCATTTGAAACTGAGATTACTGTTGAAGTGGAATCCCAAAAATTTTTATTTGTAAAATGTATAGGCCATGTCTCTTAGGAGCTTCTACAATTAAATGAGAGCCTTTCAAGATTTTAATGTATCCTTTATTAATCAAAATCTCATAGTTAAGATCATCTAAAATCCCTAAGGAAATAAGATTTCTTCGCAAGTCAGGAACATATCTTTTTTTTTCAAGAATCAACTTATTATTTCTTTTTACATTCAATGTGATAGTTCATACGCCTTTTACTTGACATGTTATGTGATTATCCATTAAAATCTTATCACCAGTTACATTTTCAAACTCAGTAAACTATTCTTTATTAGGATACATATGGTAGGTGCATCCAGAGTCAATAATCCACTCTTGGTAATGTGGACAGCTTACATCAATATAAACTTCATCAATATTAGTCTCATTATAGGCTAAGATATCACCACCATCATCTTTAGACTTGTTTTTAGATTCATAAAGTCTTTTAAGACACACTTTAATAAAATGACCTTCTAAACAGTAGAAACATTTTTTTTCCTTTTGTCTTTATTTTCATTTTATCCTTAAAGTTGCATTTCTTTTTGTGTCCAGGTTTCTTATTAAAATTTCCATTCTTGGAATTAAACTTGGACTTCATCATAAGGGTTATGCCACTAACAGACTCCTTCTTCTCAAATTTTAACTCTAACTCTTTAGTTCTTAAAGCAAATTTATCACCAATTGAATTTAATAAGACCACAACCAGATGTCCACTTGAGTTTCTCGTTACAGTTGGCAAGGTCATGGGATAGTCTGTTAAACCTATCCATATTGGTTTCAAGATCAAGAGAAGAGTCCAATTTTAAACCAAAAAATTCTTTCAAAAGATACACCCTGTTAGGCATGCTTTTATTCAAATAAGTGGATTCCAATTTCTTCCAAAGTTCAGCAGTAGTGTTAGTTCCACCAATTTCCCTAATTACATTAGACAAATGCAAGAAAACAATGCTCCATACAGTCTCATCTTGTTCAGTCACTTTGCTTGATTCAAGATCAGTATGTCATGACTTATCAATAACCTTATCACATTTTTGTTGAAGTAAATGAGCTTTCATTTCTGGCGCCAGAGACTAAAGTTTCCTTTGCTATTAAAAACTTCCATTTCAAATTTTGAAGTAGTCATTTTAAGAAAAATTTGAATGAATGAATGTATGCAGATCAGTCAGACACTAGATAGCAACTGGTAATGCAGAACAAAAACATGTGTCACCACTCAAGGAATACACAGAGTACACAATTGCAAGTTGACAGAGAGCAAAAAAACTTCAATTATATCACAATGTACACAATTTATCCACGAAAATACAATCACAGTAATGTATTAAGACAAATTATATACAAGGGTCAATCAAGTATATATAATACTGCAGTAGAAAATTTTCAAAAAAAAAAATCATCAAGACTCTTGACTAAAAACAAGGTAACCCTCAGATTCCAGACAACTCTCAGGGTTTCTGGACAAAGGAATTACCAAGAGGCCAAAAATCATGTTTTTACAAATACGAGGCAAAAAGTTTAATCGAGTAAAAAACTCGATTAACACTTTTAAAATGTAAAGTATGAAGGATCTCATTAGATCCCCTTATTAGGGTTTCAAGAAACACGAAGTGCAGCTCAATAAGTAGTCACAGTGTCAAGATCGACCATACACAGTTTCAAGAACCTCTTTCAAACGCTCTAATACCACTGTTAGGAGAAGATTCACAAAGTGTTAGTTCAAGAACAACAAAAATAAACAGTAAATCAAACAAACGATAAACTGAAAAGGTAAAGAATTTTATCAATCGAAGCCCTCAAGACAAAACCAATCGATCAGTGCCTTAGCCACTGAAGAACAACTACCATTTGAACGAAATCACAACCAAAGTGAAGATTACAAGGTTAGGACACTCAGACTAAACCCTTATATCACAAAAGACTCTTGTTCCCTCAAACAACAGTTCACACAAGAACCAATCACTATCCTCAAACATAATCACTCAAGATTACAACAATTTGAGAGAGGAAATGAAGTCAAAAGAGAGTTTTGATTTCTACAAAAAGAGAGAGAAAGAACTCGAACGGCGCAGTAAACGAAAGAGAGAAAAAATCTCAAACCAAGTTCACTGTTGAAACCCTAGAAGCCCCTTATAAGGGTCACCCAATGGTCTCCAATCCAACGGTGTAGGAGGTGACACATGGCGACATCCTGGGCGTTCATTTCAAAGGTAAGTGAGACACGACTTTAAGCTTTCTTCAAACACGATTTTGCACCAAATAAATTAAGGTAGTCAACTGATCAATCAATTAAATCCAGCACATGGGTTTTTTGGCATCATTATGCCACATTCCCTTCATTAGCCTATTACAGCAATAATCAATCCATAACTACCCAACACTCCAACCATAACCATTGGCATAATCGACTTCATCACCAACAGCTCCGATCGCATCACACCCATGGACGCCACTCCAATGCTGCTCTTCGTCGTAGAGTATGCCAATCTCATACCACACGCAAAAGAATTAAATAATTTCTTATGTGAAAATTGAATGAAAGGTGAGGCAGCAATGGTGTCTAGAAAGCTTAAGAATGGTTGTTTCAGATTTGGATTTGCAGAGAGAATGAGGGATAAGAGGTGAAAATGGGGTGAGGTGGGGGTGGAATAGATATATCTGATTTTTGAAAAAATATTCCTTGTACTCGAGTAAGTTGAAATGTAGCGTAAGTAATTTTTACTTAGTTAAATCCATCAATGACCACCCAACTTTATATTGGTGTCACTATAGTCATCCAATTTGATTTTGTTTCACCATTGTCACCCAACTATATACGTTGTGTCACAATGACAATTCAATTTGATTTTATTTTATTATGGCCACACAATTTCATATAATATTTCACAATGGCCACCCAATTTCTTTTCACAATTTTCATATATATATATATATATATATATATATATATATATATATATAAACTTATATTTTTAAAAAATGTTACTTAAAAAATTAAAACTTATTTTAAAAAAAGGTTACTTAGAAAATAAAAACTTATTAAAAAAAATATTTTAAAAATAAAATAAAAACTTATTTTTTAAAAAAAAAGTTAGAAAAATAAAATAATTTTTTTTTTTAAAAAAAATCTCCTTAAAAAAAATAAAGAATTATTTAAAATAAACGTTTTTAAGTTTTAAAATTTTTTTTTAAAAAATATATTATATATATAAAATGTAAAATTATCGATTTACCCCTTTTAAAATTAATGAAAATGGTGAGAAGAAAATTGGGTGTCCATAGTGAAATGTTACATGAAATTAGGCGATCATGCTGAAACGTTATATGAAATTGGGGAAATAAAATTAAATTAGGTGAATGTGGTGACATTAAGTATAAAGTTGGGTGATCATAATAAAATAAAATCAAAATTGGAAAACATGATGACACGAAGTATAAAGTTGAGTGACCATTTGTGAATTTAACCCAATTTTCTCCTATTCAAAATTATAGATAGAGTGGACTGTTTCTATAATCCAAATGGAAATGGGCCGTCCATATACATCATAACCGTCTTCCTCAATACATTGTTGCATAAGTGAAGGCCTGTTTCAGAAAACGCGTACTTGTCACTTTGAACTGGTTCTGTTTTCTTGATTATAAGTATAATATGGAACTTCATCCAAAATTTCCCTAATAATTTTGAACACTTCCATACTTTCTGGATTTATTTTTTCAATTTTTGTTTGTCAAATTTGGCTAATAATCATAGTGCGACAAAACATGCATAGCTACTGTCTTAATCATAAAATTTGAAATATAAGTTCGGATATTTCGTACGTAATACTAGAAATTTCTATGCGTAAAATTTTAGATATGCGAGTCAGGTCTCTCGAGTTCTGGAATACGATTTGGTCGAACTACTAACACAAATCGATCTAGTTTAGCAACTTATCTTGATACCACTATCTGAATAGATTGATTGATATAATTTCAATTTATTTTTCTTTAATATTGTTCATTATCAAAATGTAAAAGATGGTTGGCACTTTACGACTGCACGCGTCATCCATGACCCAACAACTACCCCACTTATCTCTATCGCACTAGGAGCAGAACGTGTATTTCAATGGGAAAATACAAAGAAATATTGTCATCATCAGACTTCATGAATTTGTGATCACAAACAACGTGAAAGTGGACATGGACATGTGGTGGTGTTTGAAAATTACAAGTTGTGATTTCCAGTGAATTGCAACTTCACGTGGACGAACAAACGAAACCTAGTAGCACCAAATGATGAAATATTCGGATTATAGACCAGCAAATTTGTGTCGGCACTTGTGTTACTTCCTTTCTATTTCCTAACGTCGTTCATTCTATCCTTATCTTCGTTTTTATCGTTTGTTCTTTTACAATCAAGAAACTACTCAGTCATGGTGTGACACATTTTCAAAACTACATGATTATTTGAAAGACAAAATCACCATCAACTAAAGGAAATCTTTTCAAAGACATATTTTCTCTACTCTTAGGATTATTTTTATAATAATTTGATTCGCATCAACAACTCGAAAAAATTGAAAGGGTTCTTAATCTCCTTGTCTTCTCGTATCAATTATTGAACACAGAATCGATTATGATTATGCCAGGATTAGGTCTGATTATTCTAATTAAAAAACTAATCATTTGCTAATACATGTTGAAATAAGGTAAGATTTCTTTGTTAGTAAACTAATGAATCAGTTCAGAGAGTTCGTCAATTATTGCTCCTCATTTGTTCTTTTCATATATCTGCCTAAAAAGTATAGAATCAACCTTTAACTGTTCCAGATTTTATAGATATTTATGTTACGTTTTGTTGACGTTAGTCTTCTCATATTTCTTGTATTTAATTTTTAATTGAAGATGTAATACCAAACTCATTGATAACTTATAAAAAATAAATATATAAACTAAATTAAAATGGCGAAAACTTTCGAACTATCTAGAAGTATGTAGTGATAGGTCCCTATCGCCTTGAAGTGACTTCGACCATAGAATTATGTTCAATGAGTGGAACGCATTAACTGTCTATTCTCAGGTTGGACAGTAAGGATCGAAAAAGGACAATCACTCATTCTTAGAAATTTATAATATTCGCCAATTAATTACTTATTGTGCAACGGATCTTATTAATTTGGAGAAATTAAAGTATATTTATAATTTAAATTGCTTATAAACACCTCTCAAACAAGTTTTTAATCATATTTAACAGTTCTTTCTTGTTCAAGAAAAATAAAGAACTAGTTATTTTCTTTTCTAAAATCTCAAGAAATTGAGATGAATATCTTTACGGACTCACAAGTATTATTGTCCTATTCATATTTTAATTTGTATAATAAAAATAATGACGGGTTTCATAGCGATAAATATAAGATCTTATTGAGATTTCAGTGTGCAAAAAAGTTAGTGTCAAAATCAAGTCTCTATCGGAATACTTATCATTATCTCCTTCGTCATTGAGTTATCTCCTTGCTTGATCACAAAATGAACACGATTTCGCAATGATGAAATTATTAGCATGTTAGGCGGTACGTTTTGAAGTGCTTTTTTTATTTAAAAGTATACTCACATACTACCTAAACAAGTACTTAAAAATGTGTCATAAAAAGTTTAATAGTTATTTACTTATCCCTATAAATTTAGTTATTCTCAAGTTGTGTCTTATTGAAATAACAAGATTAAGATTATGTTTGGTCCGAATTAAAATTCGATTTTATTTCAAATCAAAGTCAAACAATCAATATTAACCACATCTTATGGATTCCAATACTTTTCAACCACATATTTCAAAAACTTCTATCACAATTTACTAAAAATCTAATTTTAATCTCCACCATAATAGAAATGATAAACCCATTTGGGCACGCCATCACAGTACTAAGAGTTAAGTGGGGGCCAAAGGTCCAGCCGTTCACCGACTCGCTTGCTCGTATTGGAACAAGCTATGGGCTCAATCGAGCACAATTTTTTCACGAGCTAGCTTGTGTTGAACTTATGGACTAGCTCATTTTTAACTCATTTTAATCTTTTTAAGAAACAAGTTGACTTGTGGGCTAACTCGATCCGATCCATTACCACCTTTACAAGAGTTCAACAAATTTTAAGAATTCTAAAACTCAATAGGGACGAATGGTGTGTTTACTAAACCATTGTTTGACCCCCATTTCTTAAAACATATTTTTTTAAATTTTATTTTCAACCACACATTCATAGTATTCACGGTTTTTATCAATTTTTTAACTATACATCTTATCAATTTTTGTCAAAATCTACTAAAAACTCATTTTTATCCATATCAAACATATATGGTCAAATTTTTGTAATGCATATTTCTTTTAATCAATAATGGGAAGTTCTAGTAAAGAAGAAAAGAAGTTAAAATATTATTATGATTTATCCTATTAAATTTTGTACCAAGTATTTAAGCCATTTTTATCCAAATATTTTGTTCATGTTTATCTGTAAGGTTTCATTTGGCTCATGTTTATAAATTGTTCATAAACGCTCAAATAAGAGCATGTTTTGCTCTTTTTGGGTCAAAATATATTTTTGAATAATGTTTTGTTGAAAAATGCGTGGCAAAAAATAAAGATTTTTTTTTGATTTCCAAGTAAAATAATTTTATGAAAGAATATTTGGTTGAAAATGAGTTTTAGAAATATAAATTTCTGAAAAAATGGGGACCAAATATAGATTAACATTTTTTTCGCGCATTTCGAAAAATTACAAGTATTACATATTTATTCGTCACTTATGTTTATCCATTTATAATTTAAATTATGTAAAAACACTTCACAAATACTTTAAATGTGATTTGCTATATTTTGCGAGAAGGGGCTAAACTTTCCCTCTTAACATTGAAATAGGGACAGGTAACCTTTTGTGACAGAAATTTACATCTGTCTTGACATGGTTTGTCATATAGAATCCTTACACGATTCTCCTCTCCTGTGAACCATACGTTACAAAGCTTTTCGTACATTTCTGTTTAGTGTGTGTAGATTGCACAGAGATACACCAGTAACACCACACGCATGCACATACTAATTTATGCCTGTCTACTTGTGTAAATTGCACACATATCAAACTTTGAATAAAAAGGAAATTCAGTTTGCGCGTAAAGAAGCATGTTGAAGAAATCAAAATAAGTAAATGTGTTCACTGTAAAAAAATCATTTCTTGGGGGTAATGGTGATGAAATCACTGTCACTAGCTGCCTATAAATACTGGAATATTGAGGGGGATATGTACAGCAAAAATTAAGAAAGAGAGAAGGTAATAATGGAGGAGAAAAGTCAGCATGCCGAGAGGAAAAAGGGTGGTATGATCACTATGCCATTCATCTTTGGTAAGCTTAATTATTTATCAAATATTACATTACTTCAGATTGGAATTTGGAAATTAAAGTCTGTTTTGATTTGTTTATGAAGTATGGTGTGATTAGTACTAATGTTGTTTGGTTTGCAGCAAATGAAATATGTGAGAAATTGGCTGTGGTTGGTTTTGGTACAAACATGCTCAGCTACTTAACAACT
>CAIGRN010139930.1:0-18226 GCA_903798345.1 Fraxinus anomala
ATGAGTAGCTAAATTCTTGTACTTAGTCGAAGAAAACTGAAGCCTCTGAACCAATCCAAGTGTGAGATCTAAATTATTTTCATTGTTTAATTCATGTTTTGAGTATTGGATATTTTTCTGCACTTATTTTCATGATTGTTGTGTTTAATTATTAGGATACCTACTAGTTTATTATTTGTTGCAATCTATTGCTAAATTAAATATCAAAGTGAGAATTAATATATATTTGCATATATGATCAGTTGTGAAATTCCAATGGTGGATGTAGACTTAGACCAAGGTTTGTTTTTTTGATTATGTTCTTTTAATTTGAGTTATTCATTAGTTGATTTATTTAAAATTGTTTACATATAATCAAAACACCCCCAATCATCGTTTACATAACATAAAATTAGATTAATCACTCTTCATGGGATCGACCATTGCTTTCACTACTACATTTGTTTTTAGAAGTTAAGATTTTATTTTTTGGTGCCTACAACAGCACACCAGTCACTCTTGACTTCTCAGAAGAGTGTTTATTGGCTTTCAATACTCTAAAAGAGAAGTAATCTCAGAACCTGTAATCATTGCACAAGATTGGAGTTTGCCATTCGAGTTGATGTGTGATGCAGGTGACTACGTAGTAGGGACCATATTAGGATAGCACAAGAATAAAATATTCCATGTGATCTAATACGTAAGAAAAATCCTGAACATCGCTTAACTCAACTATGCCACTACTGAGAATGAACTTTTAGTTGTGGTCTAAGCTTTTGATAAATTTTTATCATATCTTGCTGGATCAAATGTCATAGTCTACACAGATCATGCTGCCTTAAAATATATGATGACAAAAAAGGATACCAAGCCAAGACTTATCCGTTGGATGTTACTCCTACAAGAGTTCGATTTAGAGTCTAGAGATAAGAAGGGAAGTGAAACTGTGGTAGCAGACCACTTATCCCGACTTGAGTCTAGAGAACAAGAGTTAGTAGAGATAAATGACATTTTTCCAGATGAGCAAATGTTCAGTGTTGAAGATAAGCCATGGTATGTTGGCATAGTAAATTATTTGGCCAAGACTATCACTTCACCAGATTATGCAAGCCATCAAAGGAAGAAATTCTTTTCTGACTTGAAATATTATTTTTGGGAGGATCCCATTCTCTATAGGCAAGGTGCATATCAGATTATTCGGAGATGTGTTCCTAAGGTGAAAGTGCCTCCAATACTTGAGCAATGTCACTTATCTGCATACGCAAGACACTTTGGTGCTTTAGAGATAGCCGCAAAAATTCTAGAGTCTGATTTCTATTGGCATTCAATCTTCCAGGATGCTTTTGAGTTTTTTAAGAGATGTGTTAGATGCGAGAACAAGGAAAATATCCCGAGAAGGAACGAGATGCCCCTAAATAGCATTCTAGAAGTGAAACTTTTTGATGTGTAGGGTATTGACTTTATGGGGTCATTCCCTTCGCCATTCTCGAATTAGTATATCCTGGTTGCAGTTGATTATGTCTCCAAATATATGGAAGTAGTAGCATTGCCAACCAATGAAACTAAGGTGGTGATTGGGTTCCAAAAGAAGTAAATTTTCACTCATTATGGCACACCGCGAGCTAGCATACGTGATGAGGGTAAACACTTTTGTAATCATCAATTTGAGTCCTTATTGGCTAACTATGACGTCCGACACCGTATAGCTACTCCTTATTACGCTCAAACCAGTGGGCAAGTTGAAATCTCCAATCGAGAATTAAAACGGATACTTCTTCGAGAAAATGATTGGTCTAAGAAACTTGATGATGCCTTGTGGGCCTACGAAACAACTTTCAAAATCCCTACAGGCATGTCTCCTTATCGTCTGGTTTTTGGGAAAGCATGTCATCTACTGTTGAGTTGGAGCATCGGGCTTATTAGGTAGTCAAGAACTTGAATTTTGATTTGAAGGCAGCAAGTGAAAAGAGATTACTTCAATTGATTGAAATGAATGAGTTTCAATTGGAAGCCCATGAGAATACGAAATTGTACAAGGAGTGCACCAAAAAGTGGCATGATATGCATATTCAAAAAAAAAAAAAGTTTGAAGTTGGGCAACAAGTCTTGCTATACATTTCAAGACACAAGCTTTTTTTCGGGAAAATTGAGATCACAGTGGTCAGGGCCATATACAATTCCTAATATTTTTCCATATGGGGCTATTGAGATCACTCATAAAAGCAAATGAACATTTAAAGTTAATGAGCAGTGGTTAAAGCTATATTGAAGCGGTGGATTCTCTTTAAAAAAAGCCTATCGTTCATCTTGATACACCGGAGTAAATCACCAAAAATTCGAGTTTTAGACTATAAATCGTGCGCTTGATGGGAGGGAACCCTTTTTTCTATCACTTACCACTCATTTTCATTAATTATTGCATTACATGTAGTGTAGGGAGTGCATTAATAATTTAGGATCGTATTTTGAATTTCGAGCATTTAAAAGGTTTTAACACATTTTAGGTATTTTCGCAAGTTCATCATAGGCACTTGAGCATGAATTTTTAGACTTGAAGATGTAAATATCAATCATAAACTCACTTTATCACACACCACGGGCATTAGTCTTTTAATGAAAAAAAAACATTTGCTGGTAAACTAGGCGGGTGCCCATCTTTAACAGCCACGCACTCTCCAGAGAAGTTAAGGGCCAACAATTAAATTGGGCGGTTGCCCAATATTACATTAGATGACCGCCCAATGTAAAAAAGGAGGGGGGAAACACACGACAGACACAGCATTCTCAAAACACACATCACACGTACAAATGTGGAATAGTCAATAAAAATGTGATATAATAAATAAAAATTGTGGTATCAATATAACCCCCTTCCAAAATTGCCGGCAATTAATTTAAATGTCTACTTTGCCCTTACGTACAAATGTCCACATTATGAGACCAATTAATCTAGTTGTACAAAATTGAGTGACAAAATTGTTTGACAACATGAGTATGACAAGACTTACGCTATTGATTTCAAAAATCAAAATCTTGCCACACTCATTTTGTAACCCAATTTTGTAAATCAATTTTGTACACATAGTATTGCTCGTAATTCTATTTCTATGAGAAGTTATCGGTTCTGTTAAAAAAGCTCCAGTACACAACCCGCAAAGAGTATTCATATTTTACGCACCACAAAATGCTATTTCCCGTCCAACTATAATCTTGTTTGTCTAGCTATCTCATTGATCAAGACAGATTAACAATGTTGGTCGACATCGGAGCATGAGGTCAGTTTTAGGCACGATTTTCCCGGATATCCAAGTTGGTTTCAAGAAGGGATTAGAGAAAGATAGGAGATTTATACACGTGTATTCTGAAGACCCTCTCGTTTTTGCAACAAATATAGCTTAATTACAGGTACAAACATAACATCACCATTCGAAACGCAATTTTTCAATTTTTATGTTTGTTCTCTTGTTTTCAGAGCTAATTTTGGAAGTTTGAGAAAACAATCCTTGGAATGACTACCCGAAAAAAAAAAAATCTAAGGTATTGTCTTCCGAGGGAAATTTAATTGCAAAATATTGAACATTGTCACATCCGACGTTTTTAGCGCAGGCAGCAGAAATTAACATTCAAAGTTCTTTACTTGTGTAAAATAAAGTAGTTTTCGCTAGAAACTATAGATTAAGAAATTAGTCACTTGAAAAGTTCATCGGTATCGTTTTTCCAATAAATGGAGTAGTTCGAAGCTTCTTTTTTTTTTTATCGAAGAGTTGATGATTCAAATAGTTTTATAGTTTGTTAACTTCTATCATAATCTTTGAATTTGCACCGACTAGTTTTTGAAGTGCCATTCCCACTAAATCACTTAAATGTTATTGTTTTAGATTTATTGGTGTTATCCCTTTTTGCTAGAAAATTCACTTGTGAAATTCCATATATCACTACTTATGACATTTCATCAAAGTCGTTCACGTCATATTTGTTGAAAATAAGTTTTAAAACTTAAAATTGAAAATTAAAATTTTAGTTTTCTTGCAATTTAATTTTTCAATTTTTCTTATTTTAATTTTTAGATTCAATACATAATTTAATCTCATTATTTTATTTGTAACATATTAATTTTCATTATGAGAGTGTTGAATTTTTTTCGCTATAAAAGGGGGAGGGAGTGGATTTCCCATTATTTTACACACAACAAAACAAACACTTGAAAAATACTCTGTAGTCATTTCATGTTATTTTTTATAATTTTGGCTGATAAGAGCTTGTTCTTTCTCTCCCTGTGGTCGTGTCCATAGAAGGAGAATCGACTGCCAGTTATAAGGGTTTTATCTTGAAGTTGTGCAGTGCCATAAATACCCGCACGAAGGGGGAGGTCATAAGACTTTAGGACATCGTTTATCGCGACTTTCTTAGGCCAATTTTTCTAACTCTATTCTCATATTTATATTATTTTATTCATGCTTATGGTTGATAATTTATTACATAAATCGTGTAATTTTTACAACAATCTAAAGTTATGTGTATGATTTGTGCGATACTAATTCGTACTAAGTGGTAATATACTCATTATTATGATTATGCTTCAATTTTTTTATTTGATTGTGGTACAATATTTTAGAACTGTTTGTAATCTCCTTTTTAAACTTCCTGCATAACTTTTGTATTCTTTGGGAGCTTATAGAATTATTTTTTTCTTATTAAATATTGCAGTCCTCTAATTTGTCTTTCACTATTTTAATTTTAAGAACGTTTCCGTTTTGATAACTTATTGGAAAGTTTTGAAACATATTATTATTTACTTGTATGCTAATTTTACTTGATTTTTTTTCTTGTACTACAAAATACGTAATTTCTAATTACATTCACAAGTTAACATCACATATATTTTAAATTCTAGACACACAAGTTACAATTCTGGAAATGCTATGAACAATACTCATAATATGGTCTAAAAAGTGCACTGTTAATGTAATATTAACTGTGACAGTCGTGTTACACGGACAGGTCCAAAACTCAGGCTATTTCTCGGCTGATGTGGAAATGAATAAAAAAAAATGAGTGCACTTTAATTGTGACACAAGGTTTTCCCAATTGTAGCCCCCACCACCCATAGAATGCATTTCACCAAAGGGAATTTGTACACCGTCAATACCTCTTCCCACGGCTGACCATCTCACGCTGCTCGTCAATCGAAGATACCACCACTCCTCCCACAACACTTTCATCTCCGGCTGCACATCAATCGAAGTTACCACCACTCCTCCGGTCGCACTTCACCCGAAATTTTTGCCTCCACTCCGACTGCTTTTCCATCCGTGGTTTCTCCGCCTCTCGCTTGACCATATTCGGCCGGGAGGTAACTTGTTTATTAAAGTTTGTAGAAACCTGTAATGATTTGTAAATATATATCTATGGATATACTGTGAGTTTTTCATTTTAGTAAAGTAAGAATTTCTACTTTACGAAGTACTTTTGTGCAGTGTTCTTAGCATTTTAGGGGTTCTAAAATTCATTAGATTAGTAACATTTTAAACTATTATCTTTGAATGACTCCTCACTAGTCGCTACACTATATTTTAGTCGCCTCTGTCTACGTTGGAAAAGCCTTAGAGTGAAAGCAGGCTTCTCTGCATTTCTCCATTTCTTCTTCATGTATTACAATTTCATGAAATGTAATCTTCTTTTTCTACGGCTTTGTTTGTTAATGTTGTAGATGTTTCACGAAACAAAGTTGACAATATGTGACGATATGCAAGGCAGAAGGTAGCGCAGAAAGGAATGCACAACAGAAGGGGTCGACTTGATCAGTAGTTTTCAATTGAAGGGGTTATTACACAAACTTTTGTATATGTAGGATTATTATGATTGAATCTATGTGAACTCTGTTTGTAAAATATTTGAATGTGAACGAGTTGCATTGCTTATTTTTAGTGGTCAAGCATATATGATGTGCAATCTGGTGCTAATACGAGTGTATGATCCGTAATTGTGTAACTGATTTTATTAGGCAGTCCTTCATTACTTTAAAGAGTGCATATTCTCTATAAGATGAAGCAAGCAACTATTACCAGAAATAGACAGGATAAAGTGATGGCAGATAAAACAGATTGTAATCTTCCAAAAGGGAACCCAAAGAAAAGCAATTTTAGATTAACTGAATAGATTTCGAAATTTGACAATACATTCATTCATCAGCCCACGACAACGTACAAAGGTTCATGGTAATGAAAAAATATGTTTACAAAAACACATAACCACTATAAGCAGAGACCCTGCACAAACACATAACCACCCATAATCACCATTCTATGACATCTTGAAGCTTACAATTTACAAAATAGCACCCAAAAGCACCATTTAGTGAGGACTCTGCTTCAAAAATAAACTGTTGCTATCCATAGTCAAAATGAAATTGACCCTCACTTGCCTGAGCCACCTTGGTCTGGTAAATGCGAATAGTAGTATGGCATTGCTTGACCTACAATACATGGAGAACATTAATAGGCGAATACATGAAATTACTATACATTTGAAGTGAAATGTCATCCACTATTCTGACCTTGCGAACCATATATAACGTTTGTTGATGGAGGGACCACATTTGAAGATGGTAATGCTCCTGAAAGAGAGAATGGTGTCGCGACGGAATACTGGGATAACAGGAATGTTGTTGGCATGGAGTAATGTACATATGAGATCGGTGGCTACACAAAAAATTGTTCTGTTCGAGCTTGCTAAATGTCGACAACACTCTCTGTCATATCCCTTTGCCTCGTTCTCGATCACTTTATGTTGCTTGATGCGGAACTTCCCTGAATGTGCATTAAATTTAATCAATATTGATTATTGGAGACATTTTAAGTTCGTAGTATAAGCTTTTAATGTACCTTGACTTTTTTCAAACTCGATTCCAACGCACTTTTTCTCAGAAGTTTCTTGGGCGCCCCTTCATGCACGACGATTTCAGATCACATATGGTCACACTATCATTATTTTGAGAATTATTGCACTAATCAGATAATCGAATAGGATTATCGAATACATCATTGCTTCCACTGCACGACTTCTTCGACATCGTAAAATTTTGACATTGAAGTTTTATCCAGTCCATAATCACACGTGCTTGACCTTCATCATCGGCTACAAGGTCTGCCACCTCCGCAAAAGCGCGACACATGTCGTCGTACCTCAACTATTTAGGAGAACTAATCAAGCCGTCATAATTCACTACAACCCATGCGTGTGCTCTACTAACGTCTTTCCTCCATCTCCGCAGTATATACCTCTCAGGAAGTAGTGTGACCTCACAACGAATCAGTACTGCAATAGCATGCCGACAAATTATTCCCCAAAACTAGAACAAGTGGCAACTGCAAACAATATCACAATTCTGTCTATCGAATGAGATGAAGAATGTTTTCTTCCTCCGTCGCCCGTCGTACATAACGTCCTCCCGGACCTCGTATTTCGTCCTTGAGTTTCCCTCCGAAGAAGAGATGACATCGCAGTAAACCTTCCCTATAAACTCAGCTTGAGCTTCCTTGAATTTTGAAATGGTGTAAACTGATTGAAATTGTTGCTCCATCTCATATTGTGTGGCACACGGTAACATTTGTGAAAATGACCTGAAATCAGCTTGGAACTCCTTTTCAACTTTATTACACATTGCTCGTTCATACCGTTCCACGAACTGCTTCAATGATGTCTTCGAATGCACATACCCATCGAAGAATGCATTCATACTCTCACTTCTTTGGGTTGTTGACATTTCTACCCAGAAGCTGGTCTTCAAAAAACAAGGAACCCAATGACCTCTATTTTCATACAGCCCGCACAACCAATCATTCTCCTGCAAGCCATAAGTATCAATCATCGCAGCCCAACCTTGCTCTAAATATCAATGCCTTGTTATCGTGGTGTCCAAACTTCTCAGGCAACTTCTTCAGAATGTGCCACAAACACCATCTATGTCTTGTGTTTGGAAAAACGATCTGAATGGCATTTTGTATTGCCATATCTTGATCGGTAATTATTCCATACGGTGCTTGACCATGCATACACTGGAGCCATGTTCTAAACAACCACACAAAAGTATTTGTGTCTTCGTTCGATACCAAACCATAACCAAGCAGTGTTGATTGTCCGTGATGATTGACGCCAACAAAAGAAGCGAGAGGCATTTCATACTTGTATGTGAGGTAAGTTGTATCAAATGTAACAACATCGCTAAACTCTTTATATGCTTGCCTACAACAATTATCAGCCCAAAATACGTTCTTTAGCCGAGAATCATCGTCCAAATCCATACTAAAGAAAAATCTCGAGCATTGTGCTTGCATTTTTGAAAAGTATGATTGTATTGCTATGGCATCACCTTCTCCAAGTCTTAGTCGTCTGACTTTTTCAACGTAATTTCGACAATCTTTTTCCACGCAACTCATGTTCTCATAACCACTTGTTTCTACAACCGCAGAATTGTAACTTTTATGCAATGGAATTCTTGCCAAATCATTCACTTGTAGCTTACGTTTCACATGTGCACTCAATTCTCTGTTACATCGAAATAACTTGGACTTCGAAGGGCTAGTTTCATGATTGTGGTCGAGGTTGACCGTGTTAATTCTCCAAACTCCATAAATATCTGCAGAAGCAGAAATTCTGGCTTTCCAACCCATCTGTATTGTTGGTTGCGGCTTCAAAGATGTGCTAATATTACCGATTCTTCAACCTTCTCAGCTACATGTCATTGTAATATATCGCAGCTCTCCATCGTCTCCCCTTTTCGAATTCCTTTCCTTAACTGGAAAACTAATGGCATATGCATATTTTTTGTACATATCAAACATATCTTTTATTTCCTTAAACTCCATACCGACCTCAGGCACAATGACACTATCTCCCAACAAGGTTTTACCTTCCATTATGTTTGTGAAGTCCGTACCGTTATCAGGTTTCGCCAAAACACCATCATGTTCATTTAGCACTTCATCCATAATTTCTTTCGCGGCAATAAGATAATCGGTCACGTTCAATAATCCATAATAATACTACGAGAAGTACGTACAAAATTATTCTCAATCAAATTTTTCACTTCAAAATGAGATAAAAATGCCCACAGCATGGTTAAATTAAAATGTTTATGTGCTTCAAAATATTTAATGACTTAGAGGTCCTACAATTGTTCAATTCTTTTCCTGGTGATAAATAACAAGATTTATGTCAATCCTACTAGTTGTGCCTTTTGGGAGAATTAGATTAAATGAACATTGAATGCTGTTTCTCTATTTTTTCCATCCGAACACAGTAACAAACTTCCCACCTCTCAATTAATGGTTGAAGTCTCCCGAGTATTAATTTCTTCTCCAGCTTCCAACTCCATAAATTAGGAACCCTACAACCTGACAGAATAAGAAACTCAGTAATAATGGTGGACCAAAAAAATTACATTTTTGTAGTGTGTCTCACATTTTAAGCTTCAGCGAATTAAAAAAACTTACTAATTAATGGCGGAATATGGGCAATATTATTATCCAAACTTACTAATTAATGGCGGAATATGGGTAATATTATTATCTCGTTGGTGTTGATGGAGAAGACGTTGAAATCGGGTTAGGACTTGGCCGGAGGGGCGTCGAAATCGGTAACCGAAAATAGTGCACGTCGTTTGACACAAAAACCACAGCACTACAGTCCCTTTCTATTTTTCCTTTTATGTGGCTAAATTGTGGCCCCAGATGACTTCAAAGACATGCTTTTTCTCTCTCCACGTGAGGCTCTTTTTTCCCCCACCAAATATTGCCTCTCACACGTGCGATAATTCAAAACTCTATCAACAGGGTGTCAATTGCCCGGGTCAACAAGATTAATTCTAATTGTGATGATTGTATTTGAAACTTCAATATTCATTTTATCTCTTATACTATTACTTTGAATATTTGTTGTTAGAGAATTAATATAGTCAAATTTTAAATATTTGACTTAATTGAAAATTTTATTGTTGGTGTTATTCATTATATATATATTGCTTACATTAAATGAATTGCAAAATATAAATTGACAAATTTATATATCTATAGTTACTTCTCTCTACCTTAGTAACTCATAGTGTAAAAATGACATCTGCACTTCTATGATTACCACGATTTGTGAAAAAAAATTTGATGGACTTTTTTTTAAAAGATGGGAAAAACAATAGAATATTGGTTGACCATTCTATGGTTAATTTCTGCTACAAAATAAAATAATGAAGGTAGGGGGTCTATCTCATGGTATAACCCAGAACTAATTGAATTTCATTGTCATAATCGAATTTTAAGTGCTTTTTCTGATAGACTTTATGATATTTATCAAAATATCACGAGTGCTAAAGAGCTTTGGAAAACTTTAGAGGAAGAATATTTGATGATGCTGGAGTCAATAGATTTAACGTGTCGACATTTAACAAATATGTCACGGTGGACGGTAAATCTATGAACGAACCAATCCATGAATTTCAAGATTTATTACGACATGTAGAAGAACAAAGAGTCGAGTTTTAGTGAGGGCTATAAGGTTTCATGCCTTATACATAAACTTCTACCTTCTTGATTGGATTTTGCTAAAGGTTTTAGACATAAGCAAGGGATTTTAACTTTGAACCAAGAATTCAATTCTTTGATAATAGAAGAGCATCATAGAAATCATATCAACAAAGTCGATGGATCACATGCTAAAGCAAACTTCGTAGAAAATTCAAAAACCCCTACTAGCTCGTCAAAACAATTTAAGTCTCGTGGTAAGGAGCTCAAAAACAATTTCCAACCTAAGAAAAACTACACTAAAGATAACAAAGGCGAAGAGAAGAAGAAGGAGCAAGGGCCATTTTATGTACGTGGAAGAACCAACCATCTCGCTCGAGATTGCTACTACAAAAGAACTAAGGAGTGCAAGCTTAAGGATAAATTTTGAAAAGATCAAGTAAACATGTTGAAGGATGGTGAACATTCCATTAGATGTAAATCATCAACCTTTTTAGTCAATTTTACTTATACCAATAATAAATGGTGGCTAGATTTTGGTTTTGATAAGAGTTTGTCTGAATCTTATCAGACTTCAAGCTGAGGAAGCGTGACTTTGGGAAATAACTCCATCAATTCTGTATTGGGAATTGAAAGCATCGAGCTTAAGATGACTTTTGGGAAGAGTTTAATTTTAGATCAAATTTGCCATGTTCCTGAAGTTATAAGAAATTTAGTTAGTGGATCATTTTTAGTTTAACAAGATTTTAAACTTGTAATGGAGTCAAATAAGGTTGTTATAACAAAAATAATATTTTTTGTTGGGGAATGTTATATTAGTGATGGATTGTTTAAATTGAATATTATTGAAAATCTTTATTATGATTCTTCCATAGTTCTTAATGTTGAAGTTAGTTATTTGTGGCATGAAAGATAGGGTCATATTAGTAATATGAAGATCAAGAAACTTATGGATCTAAACTTGATTCCAAAATCTCAAGTTGGTAATAATAAGTGTGATGTTTGTGTACAAGCTAAACAAACTAAGAGACCTTTTAAATCTATTAGAAGGGATACAAACCTCTTAGAATTTATTCAAAGTGATGTCTGTGATTCTAATAGATAGTCAAAACGAGTTAGTAATAAATATTTTGTAATATTTATAGATGACTATTCTAGGTATTGTTATATTTGCTAATTGAAAACGAAGGATGAAGTGTATGATAAGTTCAAAATCTATAAAGCGGAGCTCGAAAATCAATTAGAACGTAAGATATAAATCTTAAAGTCCGATAGTTGATGAGAATATACTTGGAATAATCTTAAGGATTATTGTGAGGATAATGGTATAATACATGAAGTGACACCTCTTTATTCACCACAATTTAATGGTGAAATTTTCGCGGATTACCAAATTATTAATTATCCGTTTCTAGTTTTGATCTTACGTGCGGAATTGTATAATTAACAAGCAACAAGTCACTTTTAATTGTTTTCAGATGATTAAGCATACCATTCAATTATCCTATGTTGGGTTGCCACAATTTATATAAAAACAGTAAATAACACCAATATTGATGACGGAGAAACCCAACTGGATAAAAACTCCGGAACCAAGTCAGTTACCTCCACTATAGACACTGTGGATTACAATTTAATTCCAAAATAATTCCATTAGCTTTTGTAAACCCTGCAACTCTAAGATCTGCAGCTCATTCCAGTCTTGCGATCTCCTACCGTAGAGACTATCTAGCCAACCTGCAAGATCTCCAGATCTACCTCCTATAGCTTCCAAGTTCTGCTGTACTTACAGACTCACAATCTTGTACCAAGATGTTGTAGTAGTCTCACATTCTTCTATACATGTCTCTCCCAAGTGGATACCCAGGAATTACCTATTCCTGTTCTTCTTCCTACGCTTGTAATCTAACATCTCTCAACCTCTAGAACATTTTGAAGTCCAACTGAGAAAGTACATTCTTATGACCAATAAGAAGTATATGGTGTTTCGGTTTAAGGAATTGATGTTTTTCCCAACAGATGGTTGTATAATCTTAAGAATCAAATGATAGAATCAATGTAAAAATATCTTGGATCTTCAAATGATGATAAGAAGAAGTAATATAATGAACAACCACCTTGAAATTTCGTCCAATGTCTTGGATATTTATAGGAGAGAGTAATGGGTTGAATGAGCCGGAAAAAACTGTTTAAAAATGTAAATTAGGGTTTTTCATATAAACATGTCGCTCGAGCGAAACCTTAGCGACAGGCAAGCGATGGTCTCTCGCTCGAGAGAGAGTCGGGCAACACGCGAGCGACGACAATTCAATTTTTCTCGCTCGAGCAGTGTCCAGGCGATAGGCTAGAGAAAATGTGGCGCCATGTTTCTCCTTTTTCCATGCTCGAATCCTAGACCTCATTACCCAATTTACACAAATTGTACCCTAGGTCCTTAACTTTTACAGCACGTTACAAATTAGTCATTTGTCTACAAAATCACCAACACTAAAAACCTAACAGATGGTATTGCAGAAAGGGATAATAGAACTTTTATGGATATAGTAAATTCTATTCTCATAAGTTCTGGAGCACCTCAAAACTTATAGGGTGGAGCTATTTTAACTTCTTGTTACATATTGAATCGAGTAACTATTAAAGACAATATTAAAACTCCATATGAGCTATGGAAAAGAGATTTCTTAGGTTAAATTTTCTAAAATTGTGGGGATGTTTGGCAAAGGTAGTTATCCCTGTTCCTAGAAGAAAGAAAATAGAACCAAAAATTGTGGATGCTGTTTTCATAGGATATGTTCAAAATAGTAGCGTAAATATGTTCTTTATTTTAAATTCTGAAGTAAGTGACATTACGAACAATACTATCATTGAAGCTAGAGATGCTACTTATTTTGAAGATGTTTTTTCATTTAAGATTAGAATTTCAAACGAGCCCTTAACTTCTAAGAAAGTGTTTTTAAATAGTATTCCATCTAATTTATCTTTAGAAGGTGAAGTTGAACATGAATTTAGGAGTAAAAGATCTAGAAAAGAGAAATCGTTTGAAGAAGAATTCTTTACATAACTAGTCAAGGGTGAACCTAAAGCATATAAAGATGCTATGATTTCTACTGATGCATCTTATAGGAAAGAAGCTATCTATAATACGTGAGTTTTATGTGATTTACCTCAAGGTAGTAAGACAATAGGATGTAAGTGGGTATTTAAAAAGAAAAAAAGAAGTTGAAACCTGATGGAAATATATATAAATATAAAGTTAGGTTAGAAGCTAAATGATTCAATTAGAAAGGAGTTGATTATTTTGATACATATCGTCCTGTTGCAAGAATAACTACTATTAGGACATTGTTAGCATTAACTAGTATTCATAAATTGATCATTCAACAAATGGACGTTAAGATTGTATTTTTCAATAATAATTTAGATGACGAAATATATATGGAACAATCAAAAGGATTTAAACTCAAAGGACAAGAGTATGGAGTATGTAAATTAATAAAGTTATTATATGGACTAAAGTAAGCTCCTAAAAGGTGACATGAAAAGTTCAATAAAGTTATACTAAATTATGGATTTAAAATTAATGCTGATGACAAGTGTGTATATTGCAAAGAAGATAAAAACGAACATGTGATACTTTATTCATATGTAGATGACATATTAATATTTGGGACAAATTTAGAATTTGTTAATGATGTGAAGAGTTATTTGCCAAAGAATTTTGAAATAAAAAATTTGGGAAAAGCTCATATAATTTTTGAAATGAAATTAAAGAAAACATCTGAAGGAATTTCACTAAATCAGTCTAGTCCTATTAAAAAGATGATGGAAAAGTTTGAGCATCATGATAATAAGCCAGTTTCTACTCCATATGATTCAAGTGTGCACTTGAAGAAGAATTTAGGTGAACCAATTTTGCAATTTGAGAATTCTCAAATTATTGGATATTTATTGTACATAGCAAATAGGACAAGACCCGATATAGTCTTTGCTATTAGGAGACTTAGTAGATATACTAATAATTTAAGTAAAGAACATTGGAACGCTCTAAAGAGAGTGATTAAATATCTATGAGGAATATTAGATTGTTTTATAAGCTATAAAAGTTCCCAAATGTTATTGAAGGATATATCGATGTAAACTGGATAACTGATAATGTAGATATTAAATTAAGTTTACTACTAGATATGTGTTCATGCTAGGTGGTGCAACCATATTTTGGGATTCAAAAAAACAAACAATTATATCTAAAAGTACTTTAGAGTAAGAGTTAATAGCATTGGATACAACATGCACTAACGTTGAGTGGCTTAGAGGTTTATTATTAAATATACCATTAAGAAGTAAACCAATTCCAGCTTATAAATCAATCTCACTCAAATAAAAAGATGAATAAACATATTCAAGCAAGACTTAAGTCAGTTAAGACCTTACTCAAGAGAAATGTGGTTCTCTCCATTTCATGAGATCTGAAAAGAATTTATTAGACGGCTTAACCAAAGCTTTACCCAAAAGTGGTATTAATGAATCATCGGGATGGCTTAAACCCTCGAGGAAGTCACATCCGAGAGTAATCCAACCTTTTGTGATTGGAGATCCCACAAAGAAGGTTTAATGTGGTAGGAACACCTCGAACTACGTGACTTGTAATAGCACTAAATTATTTGTGCTTATCCTTATGGTGATAGTGTTATGATTGTGAGGCAAAAATTCTCGCGAGGTGCATGTCAGAGGACTCAAGTACGTAAGAGTTGTCATGAGGCTGTGACTATGCAATTTGACTATTCTGTAAAGACTCATACTAGAACTAAGATAAAAGCACATGGTCATTAACAGCGCTACCCGCTATGAACTGAGCCTAAATCGATACTGCATGTAGAACAATTAAATTTTGACCAAAGGGACTTAATTTAAGGTTTAGTCCATTATGGCCCTCTTAAATGGATATTGTTATCACTAAATGAGATTCAAATTCAAAAGATGACTACACCTATTATATAGTATAATATTGCCATTATATATACATATATAATTATTTTGAAAGTTTAAAAATTTGTGGGGGGATTGTTGAAAATAAGTTTTAAAACTTTCAAATTGAAAATTAAAATTTCAACTTTCTTGTAATTTAATTTTTCAGTTTTTTCTTATTTTAATTTTCAGATTCAATTCAACATTTAATCTTGATATTTTATGTATAACATATATTTAATTTGATTAGTTTTCATGATGAGAGTGTTGAATTGTTTTGCTATAAAAGGGGTTGAATTTCTCATTGTTTTACACAACAAAACAAATAATTGAAAAACACTCTCTGATCATTTCTTATTATCTTTATAATTTTGGCAATCGGTAAGAGTTTGTTCTTTTTTTCCCTGTGGTCATGTCCATAGAAGGAGAATCGACTGCGAGCTATAAGGGCTTTATTTTGGAATTGTGCAGTGCCGAAAGTATCCGCACGAAGGGAAGGCCACACTACTTTAGGACGTCGTTTATCGCGATTGTAACGCCCCAAATATCATAAATTTGGAGTGTCACGAAAAATTCAATATTTCTTTGTAAAAAATGCGGAACAATACAAATTAAAGAAATTCTTTATTCTCAACCATAAATATCTATTAAATGCGAGATCTGAGTTCTAAAAATTTAAACACACTCATTTGACTAATTAACAAAAGGGTCTTTGAACAAATAAAATTGACCAATAAATTTAGAGTCATAAACAAATAAATGATTATCTTCCTTTATTTCTCGATCTGCTGACAGCCCGCATCACTATTCCACCACAATTCTAATCGTCCCAAACTAATCTATAAAATTTTGTAAGAGTGAGTATTTTAAAAATACCCAATAAGATACGTGCAATTTCCATATACAATTATATAACAATAAATTAAACACTTCATGCCACATTTCTCTTATGGAGTATATCGGTGACTAAGCGACACACTCATCATTTCTCATTTTGAATTCCCAAAGGATTTCACATTTCGTTATAAAGAACCCAAAAAAGTTCACATTCCGTTAAGTCGAACCCGAATGTCCACTGACAATTCATGCATAAATTATTGAACATAAAGCATACGGAAGCATACCACTTGCACAAAAAATATCTTAACTTGATTGATCAAACGACCTTTTGATAATAAAAATATACTTAACTCAAGCCTAATTTACATGATTAATTACGTGTTATCCAACGAGACCCATATTGATATAATTTTCATATCTTTAACAATATCTAAATATTTAGCTCAAAACTTGAAGTTAATACATATATCACTTTAGTTCCCCCAACTTTAAAATATAAAAACATAGCATATAGAACAAAAAAAAAATTATTCTTAAAATTTTCGGTGTTACAGCGACTCTATTAAATTAGCTTTTCAAACTCTATTATTATATTTATATTACTTGATTCATATTTATAGTTGATAATTTATTACACAAATCATATAATTTTTATAACAATATTTGTTGATGAAAATGTGTGTCAACAATTTAAAAATAAAAATAAAAATCGATACTTCATATATGGACGACAATGACACGGTGACCCAGTTGAGAAATTGCGTTTCTGCGGCTTCTTTGCCATCGAGTATAATTTTTAATAGGAGTTGTGTCTGGATCATTTCACTAAGAGCTTGTTCTCTTTACCATTTTCAAGTCATTTTATGTTTTTGATTTTTCTAAACAGTAAAAATGTGTTCTTTCCTATTTTCGAAAACGCGTTTTTGAAAACAAATTAAAAATGTACAAAGAAAACCAAAAATGATAAATTTGTCGTTTTTGGTGTTTTCAGTTATAATCAAGTTCAAAATTTCAAAATGCGTTTTGGGTATTTTCAAAACAATTTTTCAAAATGCCAAAAAGAACACATTTTCAATAATTTTCAAATAAACACTCAAAACACAAAACCCAAAATGAATTCAACACTCAAAATTGAAATACAAAGATAACAGCCCCTTAGTTGCCTTCTGGTCTCCATTGAATTAAAATTTATTTTTCTCTTTCTTCTTATTAATCATATTTTTCAATAAAATAATGTTACATATAAATCTAAAAAAAAAATTCTTGTTATTTTTAACTTTACATTCTTAAAAAAAAATATAATTCTTCTCATTATAAATTGAAATAATAGAGCCCAAACAGGGGTTAAGTACATTCTATTCATGTCGAGAGTGTTCGGGCCATTTTAAGAAAATTTTGTGCATTTTCCAAAAGTTTGTTAATTTTTGATATTTTCAACTCAAATTATTAAAAAACTTTTGCCGTAATAATCTCTATTATCAAATACTTTTTCGAAGACGATGTATTCTCTACAATTATTTTTAAATGAAAAAAAATAATATCTATTAAAACTCTTATCATTTTATTAAATTACAAAGTAAGAGCATAGTCCATAGAAAAATTTCAAATAAGTTTAAATGATGGAACAATTCACTTTGTTTGGAAAATAAAATACCCAAGACATAATATGAATTAATTTAATTTACTAGAGTTAAAATTAATAATTTAAATACATATATAGATGATTGTGGAAGTTAAAATCAAAATCTAAAGCTAATTTTTTGTTGCTTCTTAAAATCTATTACTGGATAGTACCGATTATTCTATAATAAGCTTTATTAAACGCTTTTTTGATTTTAATTCTTTGAGAATTGATTATTTGAAATATGTGTGTGTGTGTGTGTTTTTTTTATTATTATTATTATTATTATTTATTTTTTTTTTTTTTT
>CAIGRN010139945.1:0-23087 GCA_903798345.1 Fraxinus anomala
ACGTAAATTCAATTTTTTTCTTACTTTTTAACTATATATTTTTCCAAACAATCACTATTACAAAACCCATTTTTCTTGAAAATAGGGCTCAAACAATGACTAATTTTTTTATCAAAATTTGCTAAACCTTTGTTGAACAATCTCTAGTATTTGCTAATGGAGTTGATCAAAGTCGAAATTTGGTCATATCCAAAAAAATTGATTCAAGATGTCTCAAGAACTTGAATAGTATTTTAGTTCTTTTTATCTTTTATTTTATGTATATGCCTTGTTATCGTTATTTATTAGAATTGAGCATTTACTTTTTATATTCACGAACAATACGACAGGTATTAACTATCATGATATTTAAGTTCTTGTTTGGTAGAGATTTTTTTATAAAAGATTTTATGAAAATTGATTTTTTTGTGAAGAATGCATGATTAAAAAGTATAAAAAAATTACAGGGTCCACGTATAAAATTAATTTATTGAGAGAATATGTAGTTGAAATGAGATTTTTTTATAATAAATTTTATCAAAAGTGATTTTTTTTTTTTTTGTGTGGAGAATGTGCGGTTTTATGGAAAAATAATGGATCTATGTATAAAATTAATTTAATAGAGAATAAATAAGTTTTAAAAAAATGGGTCAAACTTCAAACAGGGTTACAGATGGCAAGGTAATTTGGAAAGATAGGATCATGCTTGCATCTTATTCAAAGATTGTGATTAAAATGTTCCATTTAAAATCTTGGAGATAAGATTGCAATAAGTGCAATAGGTGGGGGACCTTTTCTGTTTACCCTTTATATATAGGAATGTGACGGTACCCAATCATTCAATCAAGCGGCTGCTATGGGCCTATGAAAATTGTTAAAAAGTTGAGAAAGGTATTTCTGTAAATTTTATTATAATTTGAAGTCGTATATACTCACCAAGCATCCGTTTGGCAAGTATTTTAGTAATTAAATTAATGAAAACTCTGATTAAAAAAAATTTTAAAGATATTTGAATAAATTTTAAAAAGTGCTTTGTCTGACTAAATTGTTTTTAGAGAAAACAGACCTAAAGTAACTTTTTCGAGAAACTTTTCTACAAAATGCAATAGTAAAAATCATGCCACCGCACATTAATCTTCTTCAAACAACCGCTTAAGCTATAAGTTCATGTTGTAAGGGCAAAAGTGGCAAATTCAGAAGAAATTTTGTTGTTTGATGGATCTATCTTGCCATGGGTACTTGCAAGTCAAAAAAGCTAAATTCATGTTTGAGTCACATTAAAATTTTCATTCGCATTCTTCTATTCATTTTTAACTACACATTTTTCAATAAAATAATATTGTTTATCACATCAATAACTTTTCTTTCTTTTTCAACCACACATTCTCCATTAATAAATTCTTCCAAAATAATAATGATGTCAATGGGCCGGGCCGAGCCTACTGTATAAGCACAAGCTCGACTCGTGAGCTCGTCAAATTTTTTTATTTTTTTTAACTATACCTAGACCTTTAAAAAAAAAAATTGACGAGCCGCTCGTCAAAAACGAGCCAGCCTGCTCGGCTCGGGCTAGTCTTTTTGACGAGCCCGAGCAGCTCGTGCCGCTCGGATTATTTGTCACCTCTACAAAATAATGTGAATCAAACACACCCTAAATTCAAAATATTTCACATAAGGAACACATCTAAATAAAAAGGTGCGATCTTTAATAGACATTTCGATGAGGGCATAAACAGCTCAACTGAGCAAGTTTTAAGGAGGCGAGTCATAGCAAAATAGAGGCAAAAAGCCTTAGCAAAAATAAGGCAATGAGACATAGCAAATTGGCCAATGCAACTGCCACTCTATCGATCTATCAAGTGTCATCCAACAAGCCATGGTCAAATTTGGCTAAGGCACACAACTTCTCTACATGATTTAACAAGTGAAAGATTCGAATAAGACCATAAGTGCAACCAATGTTACAAAAGCATTGGGGCTCGATGTCACTACAAACACAAAAAATTAAATATAAAATTAGAGGGGATTATGATGATTGTACTACCATATGACAGTTATAACCAATTCTATATATTGGGCAATATTTATATTTTTGGACGAGTTACAAAAATATCTCTAAAATTGAAGTCTTTTGAAAAATCGTATAAAAAATATTTGGAAGTAAAAAATACTTTGTAAAATTAAGGGTTGACACAATATCACTTTTTTAATCTAAGTGCCACTTTTTTAATTAAGCGTCATTTTTTTTATTAATAAAAATTGATTTTGCCACTCAAAAAAGTAACGAAAAATTCAGGAAGTGACAAAAAGAAAGTATTGTGAAATTTTTAATGTTTTGTGTAACACACTTGTATGGATATACTTAATTGATCCAAAAAATTTCAAATGAGATTGATTGCGACCTTCTTAAAAGAAGTGACATAAATTGTTACTTTTCTCATTCATATTTGTATTTATATTTTTAAAGTTTAAGTATGAATATGAATTCAAACGTTATAATACCGTATAAAATTAAATTTCATAATTTTATTAAAAAGTGACGTACAATGCCATTTTTTATTAAGAAGTGATGTTCATAACTCAAAAAAGTTACATAAATTTAGAAAAAAGTAATAAATAAAAAAAAAAAGTGACATTTTTTAAAATTGTGACAAAGATTAAAAAAAAAAGTGTCAAACGTTAAAAAAATGACAAAATATCAAAGAAAACCTTTGTTTGTCACTCGAAAATAGAAAATTTTTAAAAAGTAACAAACAATAAAAAGTGACAAATTTTCAAAAAAAGTAACAGAAAAAAAAGTGACAAAACAATATTCAAAAAAGTGACAAACACACCATTCAATACCTATGTTTGTCACTAGAACAAGTTACAAATTTTTTTTAAAAATAACAAATAATAAAAAGTGACAATTTTCAAAAAGGTGAAAGAAAAAAAAAGTGACAAGTACTATTCAAAAATGTGATAAATACTCTAAAAGTGATAAAAATTTTAAAAAGTGACAAATACTTAAAAAAAAGTGACAGCATCAATCAAAACATATGTTTGTCACTCAAAAAAGTTATAGAAATTAAAAAAAGTAACAAACAATAAAAAAAATGATAGAAATTTCAAAAAAATTACGAAAAAAAAAGTGAAAAGCATTTTAAAAGTGACAAAACACCAATCAAATCATTAAACTATATCATTTTATACAAATTCAACCACGCTAACACCATCACCGTCATTATATTACACGCATAATCCGCTTGTCCAATCAATGCTTTTTGATTGTCTCGGAAAGCGTTCCCTTCCCGACAAAGGATTTTGTCTCATCTCGAATATTTCAATGCATAGTGTGCTATGGTCGTTGTCAACGTTATCTTGGGTACAATCAAGATGATTCAATAATTATAAATTATGCGACGATGGAACATGGGATATTTCGTTCGAAACACATTAGAAGTTACAAAGTTGAAGTGCTTAACATGGAAGCACTAGAAATGGAGGTCAAAGCTAAGGACTTCATAAATTTTGCAAAGATTCAAAGTAAAATTTGACTACTCTGTCGTCGTTAGTGCCTCAGTCACCTCCTCCACCTCGTCTTACCACCATTCTTTATGTGACTCTGAATTCGAAATTGAAACATACAATGTCACTTTTTTAAATTAAATGTCACTTTTTTATTAAAAAATCATACGGTGTCACTTTTATTAAAAAATGAAATTTGTCACTTAAAAAAGTGATAGAAATTCAAAAAATTAACAAACAATTGAAAAAAAGTGAAAAAAAAAAGTGACGAACACTCAAAAGTGATAAAATTTTAAAAAGTGACAAACAATAAAAAAAGCAACAAATTTTTAAAAAGTAACGAACATTAAAAAAACTGACCTAACATCAATAAAAAAACAAAACAGACATGGTAATTTTGGTTGAAGCCAACACAAAGAAACAGAAGAAAATGGGATTCTCAAGACCAATATACTAGTAATAATATAAAAACTTGTGGATAAGGCTAATAAAAACTTTAACAATTAGACATGGCTTAGCATTCCTCGTTAACCAACTAAGCAGTAGATCCTCGAGTCTAATGCACCATAACATCAATCTCATCACCATCCTCCATTTCCAATTGTAAAGAGAAAAACATCTCTGGAAGAAAGTATGCAAAACAATCAACTTTTCAGCCTCGAATTTGAGGATATAAACAGAGAAAATCAAATCTAAAATCTTATTGACTTCAAATTCCTTGCCAATATCAGTTCCTAGCTCTTTTCCAAAAGATTTGAGAATTTCTGTACTTCCTCTAAACACCATAAATTCTCTAACAAGTTCCTCTGCAAATTGCATGTGTCTCCATACGCAGAACTCAAATGAAATGAAAATTTATTTGTCTCGAAATTGATTATTTAAGATAAAAATTAGAAGTTAAATTGAATTAGGGGGGAATTAGGAGTATTAATTACGGTTTTAATTTGTTTTAAGTGTATAAATCTAATTTGTCAATTTTTCGCAGCCTAATTTCGTCTATATTTTTTGCTTAAGCTTTGAGATTTTTTTCTAAAACATTTTTTTTGTTTAATATTATTATATTTTGTATTTGAATGTTTTATTTATTAAACCAAGTCCTCACTAAAATCAAATCCTATCTTCATCACTGGCCACAAAAAGAAAAGCCTCGTCACATCTTGCAGGTTTTAGGCCGCATGCACTATCGGTAGTGGAAGAGAAGAAAAACTTTTATCAACAATTTCACAGAAAGAGAGAGAGATGGCAGCAGGGCAGGGCACGACGGGGTCGGGGCAACCTCCCCCACCTCGCTAAGTAATTCAACGTCCCGTCCCATCCCGTCCCCGTTACCCATTTAAGGAGGGCGGTGCAGGGGCCCTTGCCCCCGTTTACTATCCCATTTAATTTTTTATTTCTATTTTTTAAGTTTTTGATAATTTATTTTATTATCCCCATTCATTAGATTGAGACAAATAATTTTAATTGACATTTTCTATTAGAATTAATAAAATTTCGTGAAATTTTCCATTAAAAGTATTGAATTCTATATATATAAAAAAATTAAACCCCGTCCCCGACCCGAATACCCGATTAAGCTGGTAATCTCCGCCCCATTCGAGACGAGGGTCGTCGGTATCGAGTTTGTCAGTTTTTTTGCCATCCTTAAGAGAGAGAGTTAAAAATTAGAGCCAACCACATGTACAGAAAAAAAAAACCCACAGAAAATACACAAAAATGTGGGGTCCATTTTTTTTCGCAATATTTAATTCACATAGGGCACACCCCCACGTGAGAGATGTTCATTCTCTGTTTGATTTTTCCTGTAAAAATTAAGCCCATGTTTGTTTTCATAAAAATGCAATTTTGTATCGTTGCAATAGTTCATCAACCGCAATTTTGGACAATTTTGTCTCTATGTGGGACCTACCTCTTTTTTAAAAAGGGTCAAAAAATGTATTTTTTTGTTAAGATAATGGGAAACAAATAGATGCTAAGTATAATTTAGTGGCTCTACAGAATATAGTAGTGCTAAAATGATGGGACTGTTGATTAGGGTTTTGGCATTGGGATTTGGAGTTGAAGCGTTGGGTACTCAATTTTGTAGAGGGACCATTTAAGAATTATTAATATTATTTAGTGTTACTAAAGTTACAATTTCAATTTAGGTGACGTTAATTTGATATTAGATTATATGTGAACGTAAATAAATTATTTAATTTCACATTTTATTTAACCAATCATTTAAAGTCATTTAGATTGTGGTTATATCCCTAGTGGAACTACATAACATTACTCTTTAAGAATCTTATACATATATGTGACGTGATGAGATATGATATGATAAAAAAAATTCAATAAGAAAAATAAAAATTTACCCACTCTATTTTTGACATTTCATCTATCTTTTTAGGAATTATTTTTAAGAATATCTATGCATTTTACCTTAGGACATGTTTGAGCCATATTATTTTTTTCATTCTCATTCTTCTACTTATTTTCAACCACACATTCTTAAAAAAAAAAAAATCCATCACATCAATAAATTTTCATTATTTTTTAATCACACATTTCTCATCACATCAGCAATAAAAATACATTATTTTTCCAAAAATGTGCACCAAACATGGGCTTATTTTGTATTTGTGCTTTCTTTTTACTTTAAGTGAAAAAAAAAGAGTGAAAATTACAATCGGGATTTTCAACTTAACGATACCGTAGTAAATTGATGACTTGTCTGTGAGAAATTATAAATTAATAAAAATGAATAGTAAATATAAATTTATAATATATTAAATATCACATTAAGTGAGATTTTTTTTGAACGATTATAGTCATACCATAATTTAATTATTTCAATAATACATTACTTTTCATTTTTCAATATGTATTTAATTTATGTAACCGTTTAATTACCATTAATGTATATGTACGTTTGATAAATTCATTACACTTGTGTGTTTCATTAATATATAAATTCCTTATTATTAATTCTCAAGTAATTAACATTCAAATTCATTGAATTAATATTCATTTTCATTTATGTATTTCACTGTTATTAATTATAATTACAAGTTAATTAAAATTTTACATTTAAGAATGCATTTCATTATCGCGTCTATATATGCTAATTAATATCCAGTTTTACTTGATTAGAATTTAAATAAATGATTTAATATTCATTGTTACGTATATATTCGTCGGTATTAATTCTAAATTAGTTAACATTCACGTATATTTAAGTATTATTTTTACAACACTTATAAAGCAGTTCATAATAACGTTTTATGCAAGTTCAAAACTAAAATTTAGGGTAAATATATTGCAACTAAAATTTTGTTTGTTTTACTACTCTATCACCAAGTCTATATTCGTGTAAACTTATTAGTAGCTTTTTAGGAGTAATGGTAGTAAGAGTTACTCTTCGATGTAAAAAAAATAAATAAAATAAATAAATAAAATCAGACTTAACTTATTTATTTATTCCAAAACTGTGAAGACTAGTTAAGATTGATAGTTGAGCGAATAGCACTTTAAGATTTACTGAAAAAAAATAAGTTAGACCAATTTAAAATCATTTATAAATTCGTCAAATCAAATGCTTAATTTATTGTAGATAGAAATAAGTGATTAATTAATCATTTATAAATTTTGCGTGAGAAGATCTAAGCGTAAGTTCGTTAAAGTGCACTGTTTAGTGCTATTTGTGTTAATTTCCCTATTTAAACAATTGGACTGGCGTATGGAGGAGATCTAGCTAATTTAAGTGTACGCTTTCAAATCTGCAATTCTTCTTCATTTTTCTTGAACAGTTCTGATCAGCGATTCTCTCCCGGTGAGTATTCTCAGTAATTTTTTCAGGGTTTTCTTTTCTTTATTCTTTGTTGTTTCTTTTATTTATAATTATTTCTATATTCATCATCACTTCTTTTCTGGATGTTTGATTTTTGTGCAGAAATACATTCTCTATTCGAATTTCGATTCCGGTTTTGGCTGCTTCGGAAGAAGCTTAAATAATGGTAATTGCTTCTATTGTGATTGAATTTATTGTCGAATTTTTCTTTGTTTATGTATTTGCATATTTTTGTGAAAGTTTATAGCCTGGAAGTAGCCCGCTTAGGTTAAATTAAAACTTCTAAAGATTATTTTGTGTATGGAGAGTATTTTAGGATTATCTTTTTAACATGTGGTGTATAATTTTGTAATATTGCTGAAGATTATGTTGAGTGCGGTGAGTATTTTCGGATATTTTCTTTAACCGTTGAATATTTCTGACCACTTGTGTATCTATCTATGAAATTGATTATGTGAAGTTCATAATATTAGATTCTATGGGTTTATTATAGCATGTTGTAATTTCATTTCAAAGGGCACGTTATGCATACCGATTTAAAACGAATTTCTGGATTTTATTGAGCAAATAGAAAGCCATTATCTCATCTTTGAGTTCCGAAAAATAGTATTATTTGCTTTGAGACGACGTGTTACGCTCTGGCTTGTAGAGACGTCTGCCACTTTTAGTCGATGCGGAACTGAGATGTCAACTTCAAATAGCTGAAGATGTCAGAAGTGCCATTATGACCTCAAAAATGGTCTTGTGTTGGGGAGATAACTTCTATTTTCTTTAAATTCCGACTATTATTTAACTTGCCAATAAATATAGTGTTGAAGCCACATAGAAAATCAACTAACGAAGATGAGCATAATTGAATTACGCGCTTCATTTTCTAAGAACTTCTGGCTTTATTTCTAATTTTTTAGACACGAAGTCTGAGTAAGGTGACCTACTAGAAAGTAATGTCAATGGGGAGTTTTGAGCTTGGTCTGTTGTTAGGTATACTTTTACATTCATGGTCTGGAGTTTTCGTTTGCAAAAAATTCCTCTTTTGACCTTTCAAATGACAACTACTTCTTCCTGCTGTGAGGGTGATGCATGAAACCAAATTGCCGCCACCCGATCAAGTACTAGTTGCTTTGCTGGTAGGCTTACTTAGGTTAGTTGGGCATTATCCCTCAGTTCTTACCAACCTTTGGTGTGTATCGACATGTTGCTAGTTAGAACTCGGTCGAATAAGAATAATTGATTCTCTTTGCTGTCAATTTCTTATTTATTCATGGCGCTCAAAAAAAGTTTTCGATAATAATGGATGGCTTGGAGATGTTGATACTGATTCAATTAATGAAGAATGCTGTCAGCAAAAAATAATTTAGCATCCCCATTCTTTAGTGTCATGCATTTTTTTCCTGGTTGATTACTGGAAGTCCGAATTTGATCCCATATGTCACATGCTTGCAACACTTAGTATCAAACAGCTGATCCTTTTCTGTGCTGCTTCCTGCTTGATCATAAATTATGTCACTGACCACCATTCTTCCGAATTGCATAATATAATTTGTTATTCCATTGATCCCACTAACCAGCACTATGCCATAAAATTTGGCAGGTCTCTTATCAATATATAATATTCCACCACACTTGATTCGAAATTCATGCATTGTAAATAAATTAAATTGATCTAATTAGCATGCAGACTACCTTTTTTCTCATACCACGGAATATTCTACTTTATTGATTTATGTTTTGGAACAATGATATTAATTTATGCAGGATTACACAGCTCTTTTTCTTTTCACACAATATATTTGTTCTAACTTCACAGTAGATACTAGTTTCTATAGCTTTTATGCTGCTTAAAAAGCTTATGAGATTTGAAACTAACAGTGTGTCATATGTTTCAGGCAACTCTTAATGATTCGTTCCTGGCAGATCTTGATGAATTGTCTGATAATGAGGCTAATCTTGTGAGTTATTCTATTTTCCTTTTCTTCTATTTTTATATGTTCACATGCAGACATGAATCTATTGTGAATGTAGAACTTCTTGGTTAGTTGTGGGTTCATTGTATTTTTGTTGCAGTTCAGACTTCAATCAAGTCTTCTGTTATTTCTTATGGCATTGGGATGATAATGTTTTCCTTCCAGGATGAGAATAATGGGGAAGATGAGGACATGGAAGAAGATGTAAATGGAGACTTAGCAGACATAGAAGCACTTAATTACGATGATCTGGATAGTGTTTCCAAACTACAGAAAACAGAGCGCTACACTGATATTATGCAGGTTTGTTTAATTTTATGCGCTATAGTTCATTGTCTTATATTCCATATTCAATACACGAATTAAGATGAAGAGCCTTGATGACTGTGATTCCTCTTGGGCGAAGTTATTGTTTTCATTTGTCTTATGTTGTTTGGCGAGCTATGTTCTTCTATATGTCTGTCATATCTGAGAGTTCTGTATTCTCCCTCCTCTCCTCTAACCCTTCTTCTTCTGTTCTGCTAGCTATTTGTAAGTATACATTGATGGGTAATTTCATCTTTTGTTGCAGAAAGTCGAAGATGCACTTGAAAAGGGTTCCGAAACCTCAGATAAAGGAATTGTTTTGGAAGATGATCCAGAGTATCAGCTGATAGTTGAATGTAATGCCTTGTCAGTCGATATTGAAAATGAACTCGTGATCATACACAATTTTATCCGTGATAAGTATCGCCTGAAATTTCCGGAGCTTGAATCTCTTGTTCATCACCCGATTGATTATGCTCGGGTAGTTAAAAAGATTGGGAATGAGATGGATCTGACCCTTGTTGATCTGGAAGGACTCCTACCATCTGCTATTATTATGGTCATTTCTGTAACCGCGTCAACTACCAGTGGCAAACCACTCCCAGAGGATGTCCTACAAAAGACACTTGATGCATGCGATCGGGCTCTTGCTCTAGATTCAGCAAAGAAAAAAGTCCTTGATTTTGTGGAGAGTCGAATGGGATATATTGCTCCAAATCTTTCTGCTATAGTTGGAAGTGCTGTTGCCGCTAAACTTATGGGTACTGCTGGTGGTCTTGTTGCATTAGCAAAGATGCCTGCCTGTAATGTTCAGCTCCTTGGTGCCAAAAAGAAAAACTTAGCAGGGTTTTCAACAGCAACATCTCAATTTCGTGTGGGTTATCTAGAGCAAACAGAAATATTTCAGAGCACCCCTCCTTCCTTGAGGATGCGTGCCTGTCGACTTTTGGCAGCAAAATCTACACTTGCAGCACGTGTAGACTCTACGAGAGGAGATCCAACAGGAAAAAATGGAAGATCTTTCCGAGACGAGATTCTTAAGAAGATTGAGAAGTGGCAAGAACCCCCTCCTGCCAAGCAGCCTAAACCTCTTCCAGTTCCTGACTCTGAGCCCAAGAAAAAGAGAGGCGGTCGACGACTGAGGAAGATGAAAGAAAGGTTGGAGAGTTTTCCTTACAACTTATTCAGAGGATGTACAAGATATGCTATCCATTTTCTATTCAGAAATTATGCTTTTAAAAATCAAATAAGTTAATGTACTCTTCATTTTTCATCAGATATGCTATTACAGATATGCGGAAGTTGGCGAATAGGATGCAGTTTGGAGTTCCAGAGGAGAGTTCTTTAGGTATTCATATCAAATCTAAGAAATCCACTACAAATCATTATTCAGTTATAATCTTATTGTTACATTCTTTTTATGTTCTCATTTTCCCTATATTCTGAACTGAGGAATGAGAATATACATCAACAAGTGAAAGTGGCACCTATTGAGAATAAACAAGTTAGGTGGTTGGTGCATGCATTGTGTAGATCTGAAGAGGTTCCTCTTCATACAAGTGACGTGATATATTCTAAGAGGGAGGAGTAGCCAATAACTAACATTGCTTCTTGTGGTTGCTAAGTATCTACTTGTATTGGATCTTCAAGTAGATGTAGTGATTAACCAAAGGACTGTTGTTCATGTAGCCAGTCCCAAGTTTTAATGGGAACTGGACATATTTTATTATTTTTATTGTTTTTTTATATGTACATTTCTTAACTAAGTATTACATTCTACTGGCATGCAAGTGAAGCCCGTGCTGTATATCTTCTATTTCCTTTACTGTTTTTGTCTTCTATTCACAGTGAACTATTCTGTTAAGTTTCCAGAATAAAATATGTCTTCTTGTTTTCTACTATTTTTTTTTAAAACTGAAGTGTATTACTTTTCATGCTTTGATTTGGGCTGTGCACCAGAGAGTCCATGTACTGCTTTTTCACTCTTTCTGACATTTTCTTGAAGGCGATGGGCTGGGGGAAGGATATGGAATGCTTGGTCAGGCTGGAAATGGCAAGTTACGCGTATCAGTTGGTCAGAGCAGGCTTGCTGCCAAAGTAGCCAAGAAGTATGCTATTCTTGAGCTCTTCTTCGTTCTCTAGAGTTTTGTTCTGCTATGATAGTTTCTACAGATTTTAACATTTTATTCACTGTATTTAGAAATTGTGTTATTAAATTCCTATTTTCTTTTCTTCAATGTTTTCGTTGTTCCATTGTTGCCAATATGAGCTTATGGTTTTCAATCGTTTTCAGGTTCAAGGAGAAGAATTATGGAAGCAGTGGGGCCACTTCGGGGCTGACTTCAAGTTTGGCCTTCACTCCTGTGCAGGTATGATGCCCTTAAACAAATCAAGTCCTTGGTTAGTTTTGTACTTTCCATAACTGAGCCTTGAAGAGGTTAGACGCTGACTGAAAAGGCCAAATTGCAGAATCCTCTCCTATCTTCACCCCCATTTTGCACTCTGTCCCAAACCTCCATTTCTTGGCGTTCTTGTTCCCTACCTTCCCTTTTTAGGCGCCCATGTTCCTTTGTGACTGTTTTCTGTTCAATTCGTTGTCCATGTAAAAGGCAGATATTCCCTCAAGCCTAAATGAGAAAAACATCATCTTCCTCGCTCCTTGCATAATTAGTCCTCCTTAGATTACTCCTGCAATTACCCATATTTTATTTGTTTGCACGAACTTTTGATTTGTTTTGCCTTTTTTCCCCTCCTACAGGGCATTGAGCTTTCAAATCCTCAGGCACTTGCAAACCAGTTGGGTAGTGGAACTCAAAGTACCTATTTCTCAGAAACTGGTACATTTTCAAAGATCAAGAGAACTTGAAATTCTTTAGAGAAGTGTGCACTTTCCAAGTTCATGTTATATTTTGGGTAACTAGAGTTGAAATCTTGGTCTTCTAAGAGTTTTTATTAATTACTGAGCAACTTATGCTGTTTTCATTGGATAATACAACTTCTATGTATTGAGTTTTATAATTTAATTGTGGGCAGTTGAGGTTTATATCCGTCGGTGTTTATAGCCAAGAATTTCCCTTTCGTTGGCTCACCCTAGGGTCGGGATTGAGATTAAGCTACGGTTTGTCTACCATTATTCAAAAATTTATTTTTCTTATAACTCATTTTCAATCATACATTCTCACAATAAAATATTTTACTCAGAGCGTATCTCTATTTTTTAATCACACATTCTTCAAAAAATCATTATTATATAACTCATTTTTCCTAAAAAATTCTTTTTGTAAGCATCAATCAGGGGTTAAATATTGACTGATATATCTAGATTTTTCTAAAATCGGGCTGAAGCTATTTTTTGAACTATCAGTCACATTGGGACTTTGACAAGGTACAGATTCCTATAGAAGGCCATAGTGAGGAATTTTGGATTCGTGTGGTGGGTCGAGTCAACTTATTTAGCTTCTGTTTGGTAAAGATTAAAATAAGATTTTTATTAGATTTTAATAAAAATTGATGAAATGTGTGGTTGAAAAGTTTTAAATTTTATAAAATGTGTAGTTAAAATTAGTTGTTAACACTTAAATTAAAATATGGATTTTAATTTGAGCCGTGCTACGTGTACACGCCCGTGTACACTGGCTCACTGCCCCTCTCACAATAGGGACAGATTATTTTATTTGGACGTGAGCCCCTCCCCTTACGTGAGGGGACCTGTGTACCAGTAGAATTTCCTCTTTTAATTTTAGCAAAGAGGGCTTAATAACCAACTTGTTGACAAACCGGACTGGGCCATTGAAAGGGTTCGAGCCTGCGGCCCAACGCTAAACATAAGGTACAAACCTGAGAGCAAAATTCACTGCAACGACGTACGAGTCCTCAAAGCGTCTATCTCTGCTCCATTATCTTCACCTTTACAAATTCAAAAAAGTATCAATAACAAACCTGAAAAAGAGTTAAAAAAAAAATTGCAAGAACAAGATAGAGTAAATACCGCGCAAAAGGAAACTTTAACCGAGTGTTAAGCTCAGGTAATTGAGCTTTCAAAGAGCACTCCATGTGCTTGTGAAAATGTCTCGTAGAGATATATTACGTTACATTGAGCTTATGTCTGAAAATTTCAGGTTCCCAGTTCTTGTTTTGCGTGCAGAGTGTTGGTTTTAGGGCTTACGAGAGACAATAATAGTCGGAGCCCAAAAATGAGTTGGTCTTCCTGTGGTAGTGGTAGTGGTAGTATTTACAGCTTGAGCTCTAGTATTCTTGTGGCCAACGACCCATCATCCAAGCTTTCGAAGAGACGCTTCACACCCCGTATTTCTCAACCTGTAAGTATGGGTTTTAAATAGAGTGCAGTGGTAATCAGGTTGTGTTATTCTTTGGGTTATGGCCTAAGATTTTTCGGGTGAAAAATATTGGCTTTATACAAAACATTTCACATGAGATAGTTCTTTAATTGTTACATTTAATGCAGGGATGGAAGCAAAGAAGAGATTCTTCGCATAATAATGGTGGAGTGTCAAAAGTTTTTGGTTACTATGGCCTGAAAAGTCCGCCGTATAAACTTGTGAGTTTTGCATATTCTTAAATTGTTTATTTGAATGTGTATCCTGCAAGAACTGTGAATTTTGTTCAATTAATATATAAGGGAGTTAATAAGACTTTGTTTCCATCTTAAAAAGTCCACCTTAGGAGTAACCCAATAACTTATATGTTGGTCAGTATTTTTATCTTTATTTGATGTGGGATTCATTATCTCTTAACATGTCTGGTAATGGAGTCTCGTTTGACCAAATCAATCTTGAAATTTGAATCTTAGTAAGATGGAATTGCTCGATGGAACTTAATAAACTCTAATACCATATTAAGATTTGAGGCTCCGTGTTAAAAGGTCAAACCTTGTCAGGAAGAATAGTATAAATCCTTGTAAGTTGGTATATGTTTTCATCTTCATTCGATGTGAAAGGGAGTTAATAAGACTTTGTTTCGATCTTAAAAAGTCCACCTTCGGAGTAACCCAATAACTTATATGTTGGTCAGTATTTTTATCTTTATTTGATGTGGGATTCATTATCTCTTAACATGTCTGGTAATGGAGGCTCGTTTGACCAAATCAATCTTGAAATTTGAATCTTAGTAAGATGGAATTGCTCGATGGAACTTAATAAACTCTAATACCATCTTAAGATTTGGGGCTCCGTGTTAAAAGGTCAAACCTTGTCAGGAAGAATAGTGTAAATCCTTGTAAGTTGGTCTATGTTTTCATCTTCATTCGATGTGGAATTTATTAGCAAGAGTGTGTTAGTATCCTCAACGAATTTGAACATATTGTTAGATTTTCATCTTCATTCGATGTGGAATTTATTAGCAAGAGTGTGTTAGTATCCTCAACGAATTTGAACATATTGTTAGATTTTCATCTTAGGATAACTATAGTGGTCTATTACCTGTAAGCTTGAGTCCGAAATGACTGAATGTAATATGATTTTGTTGCTGCGTCTTCCAAATGTCAACTATATGATGCTTCCTTCATTGTTTTTCTTGTTATTGTTATTATTATTTTGTTGTTTCCTGTGATGACAATATTTTTCACTATCTGCATAATCTGTTTTGCCATCTGTATGTATTTTGGTTAACACTAAGTATCATATTTTACATTTGGAATGGGTCTTAATATATGTTATGCAGAGGAAAATAAAATTAACGAAGGGTTTTTCATTATGCCAAATGTATCGAGTTATACACTGATATTCTTTCCTGCCTAAAGAATCTTTCCTGCCAGTTAAGTTCCTGATTTCTTGACTTACATTGCTTAAAAAAGAAGAAGAAAAGAGGTTAAAGTCTTAAAGCTGCCCCTCATTCTGCAATGTGCTACGCTGGCATTATTTCTTGAAATGTAAATGTGCTTATGGATCATAAGCTGGAGAAAAGAACACAGAAAGTGACTATTTCATACTTCTTGAATTGCGCTGCACTATTTTTTACTATGTTCAGCTTCCTAGAAAGCGACTAGAATTTGATAAATTTTTACTCATTGTGAACGAAATAAGCAAAGTGCTCTTATTGAGGCAACTCTTTTTTCTTAGAACTAACAGATGGTGTGGAAAACTTTACCTTTTCTTGTCAAAGTCATATGATGCTTTTTATCATATCACTTTCTTTTGACTATTCTCTTGATAGCTGATTTATCCTTCTGCATTGTAGGATGCATTAGAACCATATATGAGTCAGAGGACACTTGAGGTGCACTGGGGTGTGCATCATCGTGGTTATGTGGAAGCTATGAACAAACAGCTGGAGAAAGATGACACACTTTATGGATGTACAATGGATGAACTAATCAAAGTTTTATATAACAACGGCAACCCATTTCCTGAATTCAATGATGCTGCCCAGGTATGTCCCAGTAGATGGCTTGTATTCTCTGTAGTATATTCGAGCTTTTATCTGTCACTGACAGTACTAAATTGTACCAAAATTGCTAGTTTATTTAGCAAGTTTAAATGGTAAAATGCTTAATCAAATCTGCATATCAGTCATTATAGATAGGGCATATAGGTCAGAAATACTTTTTTGTTAATTGAGGCTCGCTATTGCGTGTGCCTTCTCCATTATTGTTTTTCTATCTCCTCCATCCTCCCATTTTTGGTACATTTCAGCTATGCTCAAATTGCCATACCACTCTTGATATCAATAAATATGTTTTCATTAGTCATGTTATTACGTTGATCTTTTAATTTGCTAGCGTAAGCCCTTGTTTGCTGCCCATTTTATAGAGAGTGAAAATTAATTTTTTTATCGTTGCATCACCTAATTCAAATTTAATGTGAGATGGAAGTAACAATGTCAGGCTAGTGGGTCCCTTCAATTGTCACATTTCTACTTAAAATGAAGAAAGAATGGGCAGCAAACATACCCTAAATATATTAAGGGCCCGTTTGGTAGAGATTAAAAACTGATTAAAATTGAAAATACAGCCGTTATTGAGGTCTAATAAAAGTCAACAATAACGGCTATATTTTCAATTTTAATCGGTTTTTAATCTCTACCAAACGGGCTCTAATTATCTTATGGTATGTTCAGCGAATTCGATATAGTACTATCAACTTTTCTGCCATCTTATTGACATAGGATGCTATGGAACAGTTATAGGAAAAGGGAAGAGAAGAAGAGAAAGGAGGGCAAATAGAAAAGAAGAGAGGGAGGAGGAGAGAAATTTGGGGGAGAATATCAATTTATTTCATTATTGAAGTTGCTTCAATTACATCTCATAAGTCCTTTTTATGTGGGGTTTAAACTAGTTCTAATTGAAGTAGGAAAATACTATAAAATCAATCCTTCATTATGTTTACTAAATTAAACATCAACATTGGAAACTAAATATAATAATATCTCTTCTAATATTCCATCACTTATTTTCCCACAGGTTTGGAACCATGATTTCTTTTGGGAATCCATGCAACCAGGAGGTGGCGACATGCCAACATTGGGCTTGCTTCAGCAGATCGAAAAGGATTTTGGTTCATTTACCAATTTCAAGGAGAAGTTTACAGAGGCAGCTCTCACATTGTTCGGTTCAGGCTGGGTTTGGTTGGTCTGTAAGTTCTCGTTCTTTCGAGGTTTACTTGCTAGTGTGTATTATCATGCAGCTAAATTGCTTTAGCTCGTATTTAGTGCAATTTATCATGCGATGTTAAGCCTATGTCAAATTCCTGCTAGACCGCCTCTGAAATTTACTAATTTGAATTTTTTGCAGTGAAGAGGGAGGCAAAATCTCTTGCAATTGTCAAAACATCAAATTCAATCAACCCTTTAGTGTGGAATGACATTGTAAGAATCTTTTTCTATTTGTGTTTCTCTATCCTTTATAAGCAATTGTATCAATGATCTTGTGGCTTTGACATTGCTTTTACATCTCTTAATAATGCAGCCAATTACGAGTTTGGATATGTGGGAGGTAAGTGTTAAAAAACCCCAACTTGCTCCCCAAGCATGTTCAGCTAAGCTTAATAAGCCTACTTATATGTGAAATATGTTTTAAAATAGATAACATTTTTACTCATCAAAGTTACATTTCATAGTAAGGTCTTACTTCTAGTAAAAAAAAGTAACTTCTACTTTTCTAGGCTTAAACAAATACATTGGATATTGATCTAGCCTTTTCATCTCTTCATTGCGCTTTTTGATTTTTTTACCTTCTCCGGTTTTGCAGCACGCTTATTATTTGGACTACAGGGTATGCGTCCATTTTTAACGCGTTTTTTCTTTCCCTGATTTTTCTCGGGTCGCCTGTTCTAATTGACTGTTTCTTTGGATGCTAACCTATGAACAGAATGACAAGGCCAAGTATGTTAACACGTTTATGAATCACCTGGTATCTTGGAATGCAGCTGCTGTTCGTATGGTTCGTGCACAAGCCTTCGTGAATTTAGGCGAACCTAAGATCCCGGTTGCTTGAATTTTTTTTATCTCCTTCTACTGTCCCAGATACCAAACCCCAGTGTGTATAATTTGGATAACAAGAAACTGTTATCTTCCTCGCCTGCTATTGAGCTAGAAAGAGCAGATTTTTGTAATTTTTTGGTTTTATTTTAGAGAAAAGGAAAATTAGAGGGAACAACTCACTAATGCCCTTAAAAAGTTTGTTAATCATATTTATTTTTGAACCTTTTTTATCCTCAAAATACCTTTTTTAAAAATAAAAATAAAAAGAAGAAAAATTGGTTTGACCTAAACAAATTTGTTTTCAAAATGAAATGAAATGGTTCATTTTCCCAAATCAGAGTCTCGGTCCTCCGCCACTTTCTTCATCTTCGGCCAAAGTCGTTTTTCCATCTTCGGCCAACATCCGGCAAACCAATTGGCGCACACCATCGGCCATAGTGTGTAGACGAAAGCCCACTGTAACTCGACATCAAAATTCTTACGAAAAAAAACTAAGAAATTGCTGAAATTAAAAAAAAAATTGTCTTGTTACACTGGATTATTTTTATCGAATTCCATAAATCTGGGCATCACTACTTGACTTCATTGCTTGCCAACCAACAACTCGTTCTAATCTGTGAGATAGGGAAAAAATGGGTGGGTGAGAATACTCAATAGGGCACGAATTAATGGTACAATCCTGAATAAAAATATTAAATCATGTGTCATAAATATCATACCGTCATATCACATCTTTAGAAATCGATAAGAGCTCAAATATATCATATCTTTGGTACGAAATGACAATTACATATAATAACATAACATGTCATATCTTAGCTTTCATTAGCATAATATTTATCAATATAAAAAATAAATTAAACGGGATAAACCACTTGCACGTCGTAATCTTATTTTGTTAGATAAAACAATTTTTTGAAAAGCAGAATCCAAATTCACATTCCTAACTTTATTTTCTGCATGTGTTGCTGCTACCACCGGATATGTGTATCTATATTTTATTTTATTTTTAGGGTAAATAGTAAGAACTTTTGTATGGTATTTAGAGTTGAAATGAAAAAATGAATTCTTGTGGACATTAAAATTGTCAATTATCGCATTTTACCTAAATAAAAGTCACAATCACAATATTCTATACAATCAACTATTAATTATTCCCTATCTAATCAACAAGTCATCTCTATCACATCCCAAAATCAAAGCAAAACAAAATTACCTTATCTATCATTTAACCTACACGTATCGACTAACCCATACAATTCAAAATAAAACACTCCATATACATTACACATGGCAAAGCACATTTTCATTCAATGTTTCAATTAAATTGAAAAACTAGTTTTTCATCAACTTCTTCAAAGTGAGATATCTTGGAGCTGACTTATCCGAACCGACTTTTTCTCAAGCCTACTATACATAATTAATTACGAGCTATCCAATGAATCTAATATTGATATATTTATCATTACTCTATCAATATTAAATATTTGATAAAAGAATAAATTTAATATATATACACTTTAGTCCCTGATTTTTCAAAACATTAAAAAAAAGCATATAGAATAATTAATTCTTTTCTTATGAAAATTTCAGGACTTAACATACGGCAACGTTTTTTGTCTATTGCTAAAAACAGTTTTTCTTGTAGCGATTGATTTCTTTTATTTATAGAATTTTTAGTAACAAATATTTTCTTGTCGCAAAAAGTGGACCATATTGCATCATAAACACTTGATTGCAAGAAATAAAAGTTTGTCGCCATAAGTTTTCTACTAAAAATATTTTGGCACCTTGCTTTTTTAATGTTTTTTACGACAATCTTTATTATTTGCCACGCCTTCTCATGTTTCACGACTTTTAATGTCGCCTTACATTTTTTTTACTTATTTTTTTCGTATCAATTTTTGTAACAAACTTAAAAAAATGTGTCGCACTAAATCACTTATTGCGACAACTTTATGTATATCGCAAACTATCTTATCTCAAAATCATATTTTTATTGTAGTGTTCTAACTATCTCGAAACTTTTGAACGTATTCCAAACTCATCACTACCATAAATATAAGAGGACTGGTGTTATTTCCATGTGTGCAAAGAAGCTACATAAAATATCTATTAGTTTACCATATAAAAAGCAAGTAACATAACACGATTCTTTCTTGTGCTAAAAATTAAATAAGTATGAAATAAAAAAAGAAGTAACATGTTATTAGTGTTGGAATTTGGCGTGACCCGAATTTCTTTGTTAAATTATTTGAAGTATTGAAGAATTCTAATTGAAGTGCGTATCAAATAGAATTCAAGTTTGGAATATTATTGAAGTCATATGTCAAGTTGAAGTTCAATTTTGAAAACTCATTGGGAGTTGGAAACTAGTATTGAACTTTAAGAAGAGTTTGGGATGGAGAAAACAATTTGAGAAAAAAAAAATCGGGTAGATTGCTGCGCCGAGCATAGGCGCTGAGGCCGGTGGCGCCACCTGTTATGTTCTCTTTTTCCCCGTTTTCTTCTCCTATTTCGTTTTGAACTCGATTTTTTGGTATCATACTTATCAACAACTCAACTAAAAGGGTTTGGACATCTCCTACATGTTCTCTATAAATATTAGGCTCTTCTATACAATTTTACATGTGTGAGAAAATAGATTACTAGAATTATAGGATCCATTGTAATTTCCTATCTTCTCAATTATTTTTCAGTCAATAAAATCTCTTACTTCTTCTACCATTTTTCTCGTCTTTATTATTCTTTTGCTTGATCTAATACTTCATTATTTGTCATCTAATTTCAGCATCTCAATCCGATGATTTGTTTCACAATAAGTGGTATCAGAGCTATTTTAATAACTTGGTTGTTTTATAACAAGTGGTATCGGAGACTAGGTTCAGCAGTTCCGCAAGAGCGCATGTTTGATTTGTTCGAGATTTTTTGATCGTGATGGCTTTCATGAAGTATGACATTTCGCTTTTGGATCGGAGCACTAGATTTTCGCTATGGCAGATTAAGACGCGTGCAGTACTTGCACAGCTGGATTCAGATGATGCGTTACTGGGAATTGACAAGATGTTCGTAACTTTGATCGCGGAGGAGAAATTACGGAAGAATAAGAATGTAGTTTCTCACATTCATCTTCATCTATCAAATACTATTCTTCAGGACGTTTTGAAGGAAAATTCAGCAGCTGCTTTATGGTTGAAGTTGCAGCAAATATGCATGATTAAAAGTCTGACAAGTAAGTTGAACATCAAGCAGTGTTTATACTCTCATCGAATGGTAGAAGGAGGATCATTGGAAGATCACATGGCTGTATTTAAAGAGATCGTCCCTGATTTGGAAACTTTGGAAATAGAGTATGATGAAGAAGATTTAGCCTTGATCCTATTGTGTTCATTTCTCGCTTCGTTTTCTTCATTTAGAGACACGATCTTGTATTGTTGTGATACTCTTACCATAGAGGAGGTGTATGATACTTTGTAGTCAAAAGAGAAGATGNGGAAACTTTGGAAATAGAGTATGATGAAGAAGATTTAGCCTTGATCCTATTGTGTTCATTTCTCGCTTCGTTTTCTTCATTTAGAGACACGATCTTGTATTGTTGTGATACTCTTACCATAGAGGAGGTGTATGATACTTTGTAGTCAAAAGAGAAGATGAAACATTTAGTTTCTGAGGTTAGAGATGGAGCTATCCTTGTTGCTCATGATTGTTTTGGAAGGGCAGATCAAAGTCGAAGTTTAGTAATCAAATTTGTAACTACTGCAAGAAAAAGGGGCACATGAAGAAAGATTGTTACAAATTGCGAAATAAAGAAAGGTTGGCTGCAAGTCAAGATGGGAAGCAACCAAATACTTAAGGCGAAGCAGACCTCGCGGAGAACATTGATGGAGATCTCTTGGCTATTTCTAACGTCGAGTCTAAACCAGAGGAGGATTTGATTTTTTATTCAGCGTGTGTGTTTCGTATGTGCCATAATAATGACTTGTTTACTACATATGAAACTGTTTCCAAATGTGTCGTGGTTATGGAAAACAACGCATCTTGTCGAGTTGTTGGAATTAGTACGGTCTAGATGGAACAACTAGAACACTTGGCCAGGTTCGACATGTTCCTGATATACATATGAAATTGTTTTCAAAGGTATCGTGGTTATAAGAAACAACACACCTTGTCGGGTTGTTGGAATTGGAACGGTCGATTGAAACTTTTGGATTGAACAATTAGAACACTTGACCGATTCAACATGTTCCGAATTTGAAGAAGAATCTCATCTTGTTGTCTATCTTTGATTCAAAAGGTTATACGTTTTTTGGTGGAGATTGAGTTTTGAAGGTTTTTAAGGGTGTCCGGGTTGTATTGGATGGACAAAAAATGTCTTAGTTATACATCTTGCAGGGTCGTGCAGAATTTGGAAGAGTCAATCAGCACAGGTTCAGTACCTGATGATTCAGTTTGGTACAATACCTTTAGGAGCTCGTAAATGGTCGGATTTGAAGAATACTGCTCAGTTGAGTTCAGGAGATATGGATAATGCCGCTTTGCCACCATCACTTGCGGTGTCATTGTATTCAATTGCTATGGACGAAGTGAAAAAGATTTTGTTAAGCACGCTTTCAGTGTAGTAGAAAGTGTACAATCTAACAATGTGTCTTCTTTAAAAGCATTTGAGTTTGATTCTGCTTTGGGGTGTGTTACAGTTCAATTTGGTGAATTTTAAAATCATTATGATATTTTGGAAATTTGAGATAATTTTGCAGAGTAGTGATTTGATTCATTGGAAGATGTGGAGTATTTTGTATTTTGTTGGAGAAATTAATTTTTTGATTATTGTTGAATAAGTATGTTCATTCCTTGAATAAAATTCGCGTCAAGGTGGAGATTGTTGAAATTATATATATATGGGCATCCTTACATGTTCCCTATAAATATTAAACTATTCTATACAATTTTACATGTGTGAAAAAATAGATTACTAAAATTATAGGATCTACTGTAATTTTCTATTTTCTCCATTATTCTTGAGTCAATAAAATATCTTAATTCATTTACCATATTTCTTGTCTTTATTA
>CAIGRN010139959.1:0-11718 GCA_903798345.1 Fraxinus anomala
TAATTAACTTGTGACTTGTTGATTAAAGTTTTAATTCCGCAGTTACACCTAGTCACCTCCCATCTAGGTGTAGTTGGGTCAAATCTTGCTTTTCTCACCTTTCTCACGCTCCTTGAAATTAGATCATAGTCGATTTCATATTGTATGATGTGCTTTTGGTTCCCATACTTGTATAGTTGAGAAGCCAAGTATGTCTTCGTGATATTTGGAACGAAGTTTTTTGGCATATCATGAATCTTCTGGTTGATCATGAAATCTGCATACATTATTACAAAAACACCATAATCGTGACTGCAACAATAATACTTATAATGTTAGACTTGACAATTAATAATATTATTAAATTGGCAGACAAAACTTCAAGCTGAATTGGATGATGAGTTATAAAAATTGAATCAATTGAATATGGTGTCATTTGGATTTATTACTGTAACAAGTTTGAGTATGGTATTGATGTAATCGTCTGAAATGTCTATGACGATCTTGACGGTTGGGATAGATTAGTACCATAGTCGTATTAGCATGAAAAAAAAAAAACCATTGAAAATCATTTTTGCCCCTGATGTCCAAATGTTAATTTAAGCCTAAGTTTGACAATTATTATTTCAAAACTCTTTAATTCTTACACACATTTTCAGTCACATTCCAATAATAAAATATTTTGCAGGTAAATCCAAATTTTTTCTTATTTTTTAACCACACATTCTTAAAAAAATCAATATTCAAAACTCTATTTTCTCGAAATAATAACCATCAAACAAGGACTTAATATCTGTTTGACAAGTATTTATAAATAGATAGAAATAAACGAAGGAGAAATAGATAATACTTCGTGCGTCTCACAAAATTTGTCCAATGCTAAAATACTAAACCCCAAACATAAATACTTTTAGCTACTATTCAGGTTTTCTAAAAACCTAGATTTTCAGTCACTGTACTCACAAAGTATCTAGACATATTTGCATAGCCTTAAAATAATTTTTTAAAAAGGATTTTGACCTTTTGAAAAATCGAAAGTGCACGAGATTGTGATCAAATAATATAATAGTAAATTAAGTATCAAACCCAAGCGGATTACGTGTTTTATTGAGTTAAAATTAATAATACCCTTAATCGAATAGCAATAACGACTTGTAATAAATTTATGTCTAATTTGTCACGTATTATAAATCAAAGTAAAAGTTTATCAAATTTTTGAAATGCGTTGCCAAAATGTAAATTCCTTCTTGTTATTCCATTTTTAGTGCAACAATTGAAATGATTCATTGTTATCATACGAATTGGTCAAAGTTCCAAATTTATTTAGAACCCTACTTCATTTACGGGGACCTGTTTCACAGGTATGTCATGGGGCACTCACATAGGCGGGGTCCACGCATAATTTTTTTAAAATACATGGTGGGACCTACAATGTGAATGTCCTGGTGGGCCCCTGTGAATTATTCCCTGTACGTGTTGGATAATTCATATATTTAAAAGTTTCTCTCAATAGCAATTATGTCTAATCATATATGTGACATTTCTATATCTCTATAAAATGTATCAACTTATAAAAAAGTATTAAACGAGTTAGAACAACTAAAAATCGAACATCATAATGCTTATTACTACGTACTAACGATCCTATTATCTCTTTCGATAATAATAAAATCCATAAATAATTCAATTAATGACTTATTAATTAAAAAAACAAACTAAATCATAATAAACATTAGAACATTCAAACAAATTAACGTCAAACTAATTATTAAAACCAAAAATCTTATAATAATGGTTCATCTATATTTTAGTAATGTAAAAATTTAATCTAACATCATATCGAAATTCAAGAAATAAAAGTATAAAGATATCATCGAAAATTTTATATATATCCGCAATCAATTTTTATTTTATTTTCCCAAAGCTGCCCCCTTTCTCCTTTGCACGCGTGTGTATTTATATTCCCTCACAGCCTCAGCAGCCGCAATCAATTTTTTTTTTTCCCAAAGCTGCCCCCTTTCTCCTTTGCATGCGTGTGTATTTATATTCCCTCACAGCCGCCAATGTGTGTAGTGTAAATAGAGTTCCTTTTCTTTCTTTCCATCCTCAGCCGCCCATTATTTTCTAGTGTAAATAGAGTTCCAAGTGGTAATTGAAGTTATAAATACAATTGCAAGTCCACAAGTGAGGTCCAATAATAAATTATTTTTCTCTAAGTCCTCAATTCTTTTAATATAATGCAATTCAATCCTTGAGTCCATTTAATTGTGTAACCAATGCCAATTTAGTTCCCGTATTTTGAATTTTGTCTTTTTCATCTCCTCTTGCTTCTTTCTTTCAATTTCCCTTTCCCTCATTGAGTTTCACATATTAAACATAAAATACAACAAATTAGAATATATTTTGTCAGAAAACTATTAAATATCGCTATTTTAGGCCTCGAATAAGTGAATAAAATACATTTATCAGATTTGATAAAAAAATTCCTATTTAAACCACTCTAAGTCCCTTACAAAAAAATTCACGTGCAAATCAATGGGAAAACTATTTCATCATTTTTCTTCTATGAATTATACATCGATGTTACATTTAGCTCACTGTATTAGGTTGTACAAGAAATTTAGAATAAAACATGTTGGATAGTAGTCGTCGGATGAGATTATGGGTAGATGATATTACGGTGAATTAAGGTAAAAAAGATTTTTTTTTTCCTTAATGAAAGTGATTTTTTTAACGTAATGCTAATGGTGTAATGAACTAAAGAATGAAAAAGATAAATAGTGTAAATAACATCATTTTGAATGAAAAATCAAGAAATACATTTCACTATAATACTATTTGTAACGCCCCTGCCTACATGGCAGATCACGTGGCTATCAATTAAGCAAAATATCATGCAAGCACGCGCTTTGAGTATTACATTTTCTTTGAAATTCCATTCTTCTATTGTCCAAGGTGATCTTCATGTCTAAGACATTAGAAGCACTGCTAATGCCTTGTCGTATTTCTCCATCGAGGCAATGCAATTTACAATAGGACTTCATGTTGTTACTGCGAGGCTTCGATGAGTACCTAACCCATGACCGCACCAGTTGGACCTTTTAAGTTTGAAGAGATCAAGGTCCGACCTGTGATGCCTAGGACAAGTTATATTCTCCGACACTTCAAGCAACGTGTAAAATTGATTGATGTGATGCCTCTGCAAAAGCGATATGCAATCATATATCTGTTGATCCACCTAGAACATGATGTAGAAGGTCAAAGGCCTATGACAACTAGTGTCATTGAGATTGACAAGTGAGTTTGTTATGAAGTCACATACCAAGTATCCAAAGAGCCTCGTCTACAACTCCCTAGCCTAAATATTGTCAACAATTTGACTTGAACTACACAGTGCATATGATCCTCGCAACCCCCTTGAAGCGACAAACCATGCCTTTCACTTGTTTGTCCAAGTGTCTATGTAACTTACATGTGAACAAGAGAGGAGTCAAAATCTGAAAACATTCATCAGATTCTATGAGAAAATAATTACGGCACAGTTATAAATTTTAAATCTCATGTAAAACACTCTTTAAGTTTTTTATTTTTTATTATTTATTTATTTATCTTAGCACGACCAAGGGCTCATGATGAAATACAAACATATATTCTTATTGCACTTTTGGTAGAGATTAAAATTGGATTAAAATTGAAAAATTAGTCGTTATTGTTGATTTTTATTAGACGATTAAGACCCAATAACAATTATATTTTCAATTTTAATTGACTTTTAAACATAAACAAATAAGCCTATGAAACATGAAATCCTGCTTTTTGTAAGTACTTGTTTTACTTATAAGATAACTCCTTTTTTTAAGCTCGCTCTAACATGCTCTTAGTCCCTATTTGTCTCATATATTTTTTAAATTTCTTTTTTTACATACTCATTTTCAACCACAAATTCACATAATAAAATATTTTACGCGTAAATATAAAAATTTTCTCTAATTTTTAACTACACATTCTTTAAAAAGTCATTATTTAAAACAACATCTTTCCAAAAAATGACACCAAACGGGGGCTTAATTTCAATGTTCAAACCTAAAAATCCCCAATTAAGAAATTAGGCATGTTTAACCCGATTTTTTTAGAATACATTTTAAAATAGTAGATTAATGGAGAACATGTGGTTAAAAATAAAGAAAAATATTTAAGATTGTGTGTAATATTATTTTATTAGGGAATGTATAGTTGAAAAGAAAAAAAAACGTATTTCAAAAAAAATAAAATCGAATAAGGTCCTAGAAGTCAAAATCCGCATTTTAGATGTCAAATCTTTTGTGCAACCAGTATGGTGTCATCAGTTAACGGCAACATAAGTTGGCATAATGCCAAGCACAAGACCGGATCCAAGTTTAAGCGAGAAACCCAAAAATACACACGTTTAACATGGCTAAGCAGAGCCCTATTTGATAAAGATTAAAATTTAGATTTTAATTTAAATTAAAGTCATTACAGAATTTTAATCACACGCCGTATGAGACCTACAACTTTTTAATTATAAATTTTATCAAAATTTACTAAATCTATGTTTGACAACTATTATTTTAAAACTTTTTTTATACATCTCATTTCAACTACACATTCACAAAATAAAATATTTTGCACTTAAATTCAACAATTTTTCCAACTTTTTGACTAAACATTCTCCTAAAAATCACTTTCAAATCCCTTTTTTTTTTTTTTTCAAAACAATGGTAGTCAAATAAGGGGTTAATAAAAATGAGTCATTTTACCGGACTATAAATCAATCAACTAGAAATATTTGATAGAATTGTTTCAATTGTTGAAAAGAAATTATGAATTTTGATCATTCAAATATAATTTACAAATAAAATAAGTTTTGTTTGGTACATATTCCTCCAAACTCATTTTAAAATTTATTTTCAATCACACTTCTTCTATTAAAATAAATTTGCACGTGAATTCAATTTTTTCTTTCACTTTACATTCTAAAAAAATATTATTTTTAACAAAATCTATTACTCTAATTAACAAATTGATATTAAGGGCTTGTTTGAGTCCATTTTTTTTTATTGTGTATAATGTATTTTAAAATAGTATATTGATGAAGAATGTATGGTTAAAAATGAAGAAAATGATTTTTGGTTGTTGTAATATTATTTTATTAAAAATGTGTGGTTGAAAAGAACATAGTAAATGCATTTTTAAAAAAATTGGATCAAACAAGGTATAAGTTTTACAAGTTGGTATTAAGAGCATGTTTGAGCCCTTTTTTGGTGTATAATACATTTTGAAATAGTAGATCGATGGAGAATATGTGGTAAAAAATAAAGAATTTATTTTGAATTGCGTGTAATATTGTTTTATTGAAAAAATTATGATTAAAAAGAAGAAAACGAAAAATATTTTTTTAAAAATGGCGATCAAACAAGGGCAAAACTTAACTAATACATCACACCACATAAAATATTAAGTCCTTGTTTGATATAGATTAAAAAGTTGATAAAAAAATTAAAATTAATAATTAATTTTAATAACATATTTAATGAGGTTCACAACTTTTCAACTATTCATTTAATCAGTTTTTATCAAAGTATACTAAAAATATAATTTCAATCTACACCAAATAGAGGTTTAGTGTATTTAACTAATCACCAAATAGATTTTTATCTCTCACGAGGAGAATCAGCATATAAAGACACCACAGATCGTCGTCGTTGGTCAAATAGGCTTACACCTCGAACCTGTAAAGAGATAGCTTATTTTACTTTCTATTTGTATTTTTTGTTATTAATTTAACATCGATTCGATGCCTTCAATTAAAAAAAAAAAAACTATGTTTTGAAAAGTATTTTTTTTAGAATGTATAGTAAAAAAATAAGAAAAAAATTGAGTTTACGTATAGAATATTTTATTATGTGATTGAAAATATGTATGAGAAATAAATTAAAGTACAGTAAATTAAATTAAAAGCCGCCAAACATGCACTGGCGGATCCAAGTGGGGTCCTGAGGGCAACTTTTGAGATTTATTATTATTATTATTTTTTTATAAAATCATGTTTGGTATCAATTTAAATTTAAATCAAATTTAACAATTAATTTTAATAGCATATTTCATGAAATCTATAACTGTTTAACTTTTATCAGAATTTATTAAAAATTTGATTTTAATCTCCACAAAATAGGGACAAAATTACAATAAATTTGAATTTCGTTAACATGCTAATTTAAAAAATTCACGCTAATTAAATCTACAAATTGCTTATTCATCTCAAAACTTATTTCGAGAACTACATTATGGGCATATCGAATAGTCAAAATAGATAACGAAAATAGTTAAAATACGTTAAATGTGAGCCTTAAAGAAAGACGTCTAACTAGTATTTTTTTTTTTAAAAAAATTCAATTATTTCATTAATATTTATTATTTTTGTGATACAAATTTCTCAATGTATTTTTTATCATTTTATTAGGAAATTTTATATGGAATATGACATAAAAAAATTTCAAAATTTTTCGAAAAAGTCATATCTCATGTAAATTTTTGAATGTAAAATTACATGGGGTATGATTTTTTTGGGTATAAATTTTCGATTGTAAAATTTCTTTCAACTTCTTTACAAGTTCAATTGTGCCCCCTAAGTTTAAAGTCATGCATCCATCCCTGCAAACAGGGGCTTATATCAGTTAATATAACATAAGCCCCTATTTGACCGTCATTATTTTTTTTGGAAGAATGAGGGGCCGTTCTCTTTATGTTTCAGTTTTCTAATTTGAGTTTTGAATTCATTTTGTGTTTTATGTTTTGATATTGTTGAAAACGCGTTCTGTTTGTCATTCTAAAAAATTGTTTCTGAAAATAGAAAGCGTGTTTACTTTGAAATTTTGAGAAAATCTTGAAATATTTTTTCCACATATAAAAAATACAACATAAATTAAATTTTATTAAACAGTTCAATAGATACAATTAGAAGTTTGTGTGTCATGGCAAAACAAGCAGACACTAAACAAAATATCTCATACATTCACGGAATTATGTACGACATCTTGAGTAATTCAACATTTGTATAGCAATTTGATCCCTAACTTGTTCCATTTGAGCTGTTTGTCTAGTATCAAAATGTATGACGTCTTGATCTTGACTTGACTAGCATCAAAATGTATGAAAAAATGCAATATTCAGAAATAATCATTATTTCTATTTACATCTAATTGATTCCTTGATTTCTAGCTCATGATTACAAAAGCTTCTAACACTAGGGATATACTTTTACTTAAAACTCACCTTGTTGTTGCTGGTGTGAAGGACTTTATTGTTTGCATAAATAAAATAGGAATGTAGCGCAGGCTCACATTCCCCAAAACTATTTGACACAAAATACAAATGACATGGGAAAGAACCTCCTCGAGCGATCTTTTAATTACCACGAATGCGCCGATTGCCGAGCATATAAAGTGTATACTAGACACAGATAAAGGAAACTTGAAATCCAGTTTCTGTTAAGAAGGAAAAATGAGAAGCAATGATGATTATCACGAACGAAAATCAAAGAATTTAGCTTAATTATGAGAAATTAAGATCAACATGCACAGAGTTTGAACAATAGAGAACCTATTGATACAAGAAATGCATATTATCGCAATTCAATTAAAATGGATTATAACTATTTAAAGAAAATGTTGAACATGTGAATAATGAAAAATTCTCCCCTCTATGAGCTCATTCCACATGATATTTGCATACAGAAAATACTTAGTTCCAAAGAAGGTCTTCACATTCCCATCCAGTGAACTCAACTTGATTACATTTCAAGTGCACTAACGAGTCCTCTCCTCATGAGTGTTGTAAAAAAAAATACAAGTGTTGATGGATTAAATTATACTTACAGAAAAGCCAATTCATTAAACTATATACATATATATATGTAGGACCTGTTAAAACCTTCCTACAGAAGCTACGTTAGCCACTTTCTCTGAAAGCTCTTCTAATCAGGTAAAAAACTTCTAAAAAATTATCAAAACAAACAAGTCAAAACCAGTTTCTTAGCTAAAACTCAACTTTTTGGCTTTTCAAAAGCCAACTGCTTGCCAAGTCACCAATACTTGTTGCCAGCAGCAATCCAACAAATTGTACAATAAATCTAAATCAAAAGTTGGTTTAACACCAACATCCCATCACCCACGATTCAATTTTCTAGGAATTCCAAAAACGGCAATCACAAGTTAAGAACCTTAAGTCAAGCTGAAAACCAATAAAATATCAAATCTCTTTTTCAAAAATAACCATGAAGATCAAATAGAAAAACCATTAACGTGAAATTTTACCAACGCAAGAAACAAAAACAAATGAACACATACAAATACTTAAAAGACACACACAAATAATTACACAAGAACATCTATTTTTCTGTGGATGCATACAAACCTGAAAAATCCATTTGTTCATGATAATTATAGTAACGTTGAAACCCCACCATTGAACGATGGCCAATATAGATCGAATTATACTCCATCGACACAACCGACTCTCCTCCATGATTCTTTCACCACCCACATCAAAAAGAAAGATTTAACAAGAAAAGCCCACTAAATTTTTCGCGAAACTAATGTGTATAAATCATTAGAGAAGCAAGAATTTGAAAAGGGAGGTGTAACGGTATAGAGGGTGCCATAAGTTTCGTTCTTCTTGGACGTTTTTATTGAGAATTCCATAAATGTTTATCTAACCATTCCAGCAATTGAATTCCCACAAAAATATAGATAATTAAGCTCAAACCAAAAGGGCAGCAAAAATGGAGAAATTAATTAGAAAACAAAAATTAACTGCCCATAATTAATTTACATTGTAAGTTGAACAAACAATTTAATAGAAATGCTACAAAAATTAAAATTATGGGCACGAAAATTAACCAACATTTTCAACTCCAAATGCCTCAAATCTTATCTCAAGAAAACTCACAAATTTTGTCACTGAACCATTCTCCAAGTCTTCCTCCTTCACGTCGTCCTCTTTCGCCTCAATGCCACCAGTCTCACCACCAGCACTAGTGCTTTCCGAGGCCAAATTTGACTCGTCAAAATCGTTCTTCATCAAATTGAACCCAGACCTTTTCAACTCATCACAGCTTTGACCACTCCCTCTCACACTTTTACCCTTCCTCATTTCCTTCATGCTCTTGTCTTTCTTGTTTCGCATCAACATAATCTCTTCAAAAGCATCTATTGCCTCGTGTATCAGTTCACGGTTTGGTGAAGAACCCCACTTCGCCCAGTAGCTCATGTAGCACCGAAAGCAGTAGCAATTGAAAGAAGGTGGGTGGTCAGCATCCACCTTTGCACCACCGAAGGAGTTCAAAGTGAAGGGAAGAATTGGATGAAGAATCGATTCAGACAGAGAGGGATAAATGTTGGGTGAAATTTTTCAATTGACCGAGTTTTGGGCGTTTTGCATGTTTTGATTATTTTCAACATAAAACATTCAAAACGAGTTTTTGACGTTTTCAGTTTTCTTAACAAATTTTTTTTTTTTTCGAAAACGCTTTTTCGAAAATGGGAAAAAGAACGCGTTTTCACTATTTTGGAAAATCGAAAATAGAAAACGATCTTAAAATGGCAAAAAGAACAGACTCTGAGTTTTCGAATAGTAATTTTTTGGAGAATACGTAGTTAAAAATGAGTATGAATATTATTATTTTTTAAATGGTTACCAGACAATTGTTATTATTGAATTGACATCACAGTAACAATTGCATGAAATTATTTTGACAACTGGTATTTGAATATTTTTTATATATTTATTTTTAACTACGCATTCACACAATAAAATATTTTGTATGTAAATTCAAATTTTTTTTATACTTTTAACCATATATCCTCATAAAATCACTACTCAAAACATTATTTTTCCAAATAATAACCATCAAATAGGGGTTAAGTATATTGAGAGCCTTTTTTTTTTGGATTTTTGCTTTTGTTTTTGATTTTTGTAGGGTTCAATGAGAAAATTATTTTAGTTTTTGTTTGGAAAAATTTCTAAAATAGCTCCCTCTTTTAAAAGTAGTTTTAGAAGAAGTCATATTATTCTTCAAAAAACTCGTCTAATTAAAAGAAATTTTTCATAAAATTAATTAAACGAATTCAAAGTAACTTTTGAATTTCAAAATCTGCTTCCAACATCATTTGAAAATGTAGTAAAAGTGCTAAAAAAATTAATTGAAATTTTTTTCATCGATATAATAAAAAAGATTGGCCACTGTAATTTATACTTAGTGTTATCACGACCAGTCAAATTGATTTTGATTTATCATGACTATTGTATTTTATATTTAGTGTTATCATGAACTCCCAAATTGATTTTGATTTATAATACCCATCAAACTTCGTATAATGTTTCGGTCAAACAATTTGATTATTACTTTAATGAAAAAAATACACTCACTAAAAAAGTTCACATATAATTACCACAAAAATTATATAAAAGCATAAACAAGTTTTCTTCTTGATTTCAATTTGATTTATATTATATAGTTTTTAAATTTGGGTTCGTGAATTTTTTTTATTTGTTTTTTTACCCAGTAAATTTTTTTTTTTTGATTTGTGTTTCATTTATATTATATTATACTTTCTTATTTGGGTTAGTCGATTTTATTTTTTTATGTGTACGTGTATGTGAAAGTGTATATGTGTGCGATTATATATATATTATTTTTTTTTAAAGATTTTGTAATGATTACCAAGTTATGTGTTTTTTATCCTTTATTTTTCTTTGTGTTTATAATTATGTGTAAATATTTTTAGTGTTTGTGTGCTTTTTTGTTGTGGTAATAATCGGGACTGAAACATTATATAAAGTTAGACGATTATGATAAATCAAAAAAAATTTCGATGATTACAGTAACACTAAATACAAAATATAGTAGCCATAATGAATTAAAATAAATTTGACTGGTCATGACGACATTAAATCTCTATTCGTCTTTCATTATTTCAAATTTTTTTCTATAAACTCAATTTTAAATACACATTGATATAATAAAATATTCTACACATAAATTTTAATTTTTTTCTACATAAATTCTTTTTTTTTTCCTACATAAATTTTAATTTTTTTTTCTTACTTTTTAATAATATATTCTCTAAAACTAACTATTTAAAATAATATTTTTTTCAAAAAATAACCATAGACACTAAATATAGTGGTAATTGTAAATTTAACCCTAATAAAAAATGAACGAAGCTGCTTAAAGCCTTAAACCCTCGCAAGTCTTGAAATCATAAAAACCCTAAAACGCTAGAAACCACTTCTTCTAGACTCTTCTCTGCTTCTTCATTTACTCTCCCGCACCCCCCTTTCCAGCACCACCAATTCTAACCCTATTTCTACATCTTCATTTCTCGACACTCGTAATTCTTCAGTCTCATTATCTTTCTGCATTTTTTTACTGTTTACAATTTCATCTCTTCATAAAAGAATGTATCGTTTTGCTGCAAATCTTGCCTCCAAAGCCAGGTACTCTACAAAATCCATAAATACACAGTCTTTACAACTGGTTTTTCATATTGTAATTGTTCAATTTCGATTTAATAAAAATTCCGTTTTCTCCTTGTCTGAACAGGGTTGTAAGAAATAGCAGCCAACAGGTGATTTCACTTCCAAGTATTCGTTATTTTATTTATTTTGAACTGAATAAATTGGTATTTGATGACCCCAAATAATGTGCTTTTTTTTTTC
>CAIGRN010139963.1:0-30008 GCA_903798345.1 Fraxinus anomala
TATATATATATATATATTACATTGTTACACTTTTGTATCTATACATTTATCTAAATGAGAGAGGGATGCATACATACATGTAAAGCGATAATGATATTATTTGATAGTGAAACTGAAAATACCCCACCGCTGGTTGTGTTTATCAACTTTTTCATTGCTAATATCGTCACCTTCCTTTCTATTCCCTTCATTTCTCCTTCTATGTGTACGGAAGAAGAAAATGTTCTAAGAGAGACAAGTTGACTAATCATTTCTAAAACTATTACTTTAAATGTTTGATCTTTATAAAACAAAATATGTTCGATGGAAACAGATTGACTACAATTCGAATATATATAAATATTTACTCCAATCAGTTTATATCTAGTCAATTTAACTTTCCAAATTAATATCTTGGACAAGGTCCTCAATAAAAATTCATGTCACCCTATAAATAATAATGGGGGGAAAAAAACGATTGTTATAAATGTAAATAAAATATTAATTATTTTGATTTTGTACGTGGCAATCTGCTGTTAGAACTGAGAAGACCGCTGCGACACATAATTCAATAAAACCACACGTGTTATATTAATAGTTTTGGTAGCACCCACACTTTGTTGCCAATCATATACATCTTCACATTCATCTTTTTCACCCGCACTCTCAGAAAGATAATAGCTTTGCCATAGAAATCTTATCTGGGTTTCGAAATCATGGCCGGAAGGAGAAAGAAAAAGTCGAAACTGTAAGTTTCTTGATTTTGTTTTGATAAATTATTTAAGTTTTTGTATGAAATCTGAATTTCGTTTTTGCTGTTGATTTTCGCTTTAGAAATGAAAATTGATTTTTATTGTATTGATTTAATCTAATTTTTGGTACTAATTGGTTGGGTTGGTGAGATTGAATTTGTTTACCCATTGAGGAAAATTCATTTTTAGATGAAAAATTCGTTTTTGAAGGGCTGAAGATTTTTTAATTTCCTTTTTCATGCAATCAGATTTGAAGATCTGAAGAGATTGAGATGGATAGATACATATTGCTTTTGATGGAACCCATTAGATAGGTCTTTAGTGGCATTCTAGTTTGTGTATACAAGATTGCATATATTTTTTGTTAATTTTAGTTTTATGGATGCCAGTGTTCTTACTTCTAGCTGATTTAAAATGTGCCCATTTCTATATTTATGCAAAATAAAAAAAAGTGGTGAAAGGAAGATTTGAATTGTGACGGTGCATTTGAATTTGAGGGCTTCAGTTAGATGCATTTCAAGATTAAGTTCTAAACCTAATGGTATATACAGTTTGGACTTCATAATCCATAGGAAATTATGAGCCATTTCAATGAATTCTTTATTACATTCTCCTATGATTCGTACTCCTTGTGTTCATTAACTGATTGATAGATTGAATCTGTTATCAACTGATGTGTGCGTTGTTATTTATTGCTGAAATGAATTGCATCCGGGATTCGATGCTTTTAGGTTACATGAAGCGATCAAAGATGACAAAATAGCTGCAAAAAATGGACAGTCAGATGATCAATGCCCGATGCTTCAGCTTCCGACTGAGATTTTGGAACTGATTCTTTCTCAGTTATCCTTGAGAGATAATATCCGTGCTTCTGCTGTTTGCAGAAGATGGCATGCCGATGCTACCTCAGTCCGAGTGGCTGATAAACCTCCGTGGATTATGTTTTTCCCGAAATTCGGTGACTTATATGAATTCTATGATCCTTCTCAGCGCAAATCATATTGGCTTGATTTTCCAGAGCTAAATGGCTGTAGGATTTGTTATGCCAAGGATGGTTGGTTGCTTTTTTACAAGCCTCGAACTAAACGGATATTCTTTTTGTGTCCGTATACTCAAGAGTCGGTGAAATTGCCTAGACTAGAACTGGCGTACCAAGTAGTTGCCTTTTCTGCTGCCCCGACATCTTCCAGCTGTATTGCATTTACAGTTAAGCACACCAGCCCCACAGTTGTTGCGATTAGCACGTGCCGTCCTGGGGAAACTGAATGGACTACCATCAATCACCAAAGCCGTCTGCCATTTGTCAGCAGCATTTGGAATAAGCTGGTTTTCTGCAATGGTTGTTTTTATTGTTTAAGTGTAACAGGATGGTTGGGAGTTTACGACCCTGACAACAGTACTTGGAGTATTTATTCTGTGCCTCCGCCCAGATGCTTTTTTGTCAAGAATTGGTGGAAAGGGAAATTTATGGCAGAACATAATGGAGATATTTTTGTTATATATACATGCTCAGTTGTAAACCCAGTGACATATAAGTTAGATCAAGTGAATAAAGTGTGGGTCGAGATGGAAAATTTAGGAGGCATGACTCTTTTTGCAAATTTCTTGTCGACATATGCAAAGTCGGATCTTCTTGGAATGATGAGAAACAACATTTTTTTCTCTAAAGTTCGATTTTATGGAAAAAGGTGTGTGTCATACTCTCTGGCCAGTGGCAGATACTATCCCCGCAAGCAGAGTTATGATTGGGGAGAACAAGATCCTTTTGAGAGTATTTGGATCGAACCCCCTGAAGACCTCTCAATATTTCTTTAAAGGCGATGGCAATAACTTCTTTAAAGGGTATGGCAACACTGTAATGATATAAAGTGAAGCATTTATGCTACTTGTATGTTCTCCTGTAATCTGTTTGTTGCTGTTGGAAGGATGACTTCCATCACCTTAATGTGGTTTACTTTTCTTCTCTAGTGTTTATGCAGCTACTCAGTATGATTAATTTACAAACTTGGTTCCCAATAGCTTACTGTTTTGATTCTGGATTTAAAGGGGTCTATGGGTGTTAATTGTTTAAAGATCATCTTTGCCTATTTTTATTGCATTAGCATTGGTTTTGTCCCATTTATACAAAATGGCCATTCCAGGCTTGATCCTCCATATGTGGCTTCTGAATCGAGCGGAGGATGACTGATCAATGTTCCTTAGCGAAACTTTTTTCTAACGAAGTGGTACAGATTAGACAGTTTCTGGCTTTCTGGTGAAAAGATGAGAAAACAAGATTGGTGAACGTAGAATGATCCTTTGTGTATGCTATGTTGTTCTAGTCTAAAAGATGGTTTGTTTTCTTTTCTTAATGATGTTCATAGTCACTTTTTGGTCTACCAATGTGATTGCCTTCGTCAGAATTGTTCTGGCACCACCCCATATGAGCCTGATTGTAAAGAGGAGCCTTCAATTATGAGGGTGCTCAAATTGAGAGGTGTGTTAGTTATATTGGATTTACATTTCCCTTTATACTTATCTCTGATGTTCACCCTATTATGGGTCAGAATTGTCAAATTTTACTACTCGTGAACACTGGAACCTGAGCTCTAACAGTTTCCAGGCCTACAATCTCAAAACTTGCAGTGTCACAACGCAGACGTATGAGCACCAGAGAACAGGCTTTAAAATAATTGCTTGAAATAGCATGTGCATTATCTTCAAGATTCAGTGCACAAGATTCAACACTTTTTGAAATCACAATGCACACAATACGTCAAGGAGACATGCCATTTCTTGCTATAGCGAGTGTCTGTCAAATCTGTCAATGTAAATTAACTGATGCTTCTGATTTTTTAGTTTGAACCAAGATCTTGTACATAATTTAGCAAACAATGCTATATGTACATTTTGGATGACAACTTGATTGACATTAAAATCAAGAGTGTATGTATTATTATGTGGAAGTGTGTAAAAAAATGATGCAAGAGAAAATGTAAATGTAGCATGACTGAATTTGGCAAGTGGGGTGGTCACGAACACCTGGTGAGGACAATGATGGCATCACGCCCACTAAATCTTTGAATGGGAACAGATCAAATTTATCGTTGGATGAACTGCATCATTGATACGTATCCCGAAATAGAAGAGGTAAGTTAGTTTGTGAACAGTCAACCATCACGCTGAATTGGATAGCTTCGATCCAAGTTTACTGATCCAAAAAGGATTTTACTAAATTCATCTAGCTGATTTATCATGTGATTGTCCCGTCAAGGAGGTCATTTACACAAATAAAGAACCATGGGAAGCAAGAAATAAAATGGCTACGACCACCTGCATCCTCACACAATTGCCTTCATACATTCTTCACTAATAACGTGCATACCACATGAACTAATTAGATACCTCGTGCATTTTCACAAAATCATTGCTCTAACATTAGAACAATTCGAAATGTGAAGAAAATTACAGCAATTGAGACCAAATAAGCTCCAGATACTAGTAACTCTTGCAGACCAAATATATAAATTCCACATATAGGGTAATTGCAAGAGAAAGATCATATGCTACTTCCAAGCTCACCAACACCATACTCATCATAACTGCTCAAATAAACAGGTGTTTGTAATCCCCATTGGCAAGATTACAAACTTGATTGTAGCTAGCTATATCTGCAGAAAAGATTAAAAAAAAAAGTATAAGCACTGTAGTCACAGAACTGCACGCAAAACTCAAAAACCATTTTGAATGTACACAAGCAATATTTCCATTGTGAGTCCACAAGTGGCACTTGGTCTGCACATATAGAAACTTATAAACCAACATCAGATTTCTTACAGAAAATTTCCATCGCAAACTGAGTTTTGACAACTCACAAAACAAGTAAATATGCTTTAATCTTTTTTGGGGTTTCATCGTTCTTTTGGGTATTTTCTTAGTCCTCTGCGTGGAGAACTTGCTGGAATGTGGTAAAGCGTGATAAAGACGAAACGCTAATGCTCCCACCATGTCCTTTAACATGACCCATATAGGCAAAAATAGTTTACTGACACCCAGACAAAATTAATGCAGCCTCATGGGTAAAGGGGAAACAATATACTGCTATCCAGGGTATTTTTACAATAATTTTTTCAATTAAACATATTTCAAGTGACTAATTTCTATATCATACAAGCAACAAATGTCTCGATCGGAAATGAATACCGAAAATCTCAATAGAGGGTCTTCAGAAAACGTACCAAGATTGTCGCCAAAGTTGGTCCATATTTCAGCTCGAATAGATTGATTACTGTCAGCAATGCCGATTACCTCTACAAAAGTTGAAAGAGGTCCAGGAGGATGACCTTTGATAACCAACTGCTGCTCATCTGTCGAGTTTCCAACCACCGTGCCACAGCCGTCAGATCTCAACACCTGAATAACCGCCCGAACCCTCCGGCCAACGTGCATCTTTAGTAGCTCCATGTTGACGAAAACCGCCGGGTTTGATGTATCCATTTCCTTCAAAACCCCGAAAAATTAAAAACATACACAAAATTTAATCACGATTACAACGAACGTTGGAGGTTATTAAATGAAAAGCAAAACGGAATAGAAATTATGGCTTACAGATGTCACCCTTTTCTTCGATTCTACAGCAACTGATGCACAGTTCCTTTTTTTGTGAGGCAGATAGAGAGACTGGAATTTGTGAAACCCTTGTTTTGTAAAGAAAATAGAGGGAAAAAAGCGGTAAATGTTCCCGCTTAGAAGAAGCTCGCCCCTCGGATTGGGCCACATTGATATTTGAAGCCATGGCCCAAGTTCCACATCTTAGCCCAGCCCACTGAAACAGGGAGCACTTGGGTTTTTTTTTTTTTTTCAAAGCGTTCTAAGAGACTCTTTAATAAGAAAAAAAAGTATCTTATGCAAATATGTTAAAACACCTTATATTTAGTTTTTCTTTACTACAATCTTGTTCTAAAAAGTTCGCGTAAACATCACCTAAACACAAAGTTTGACCTTGTCGTCTACTCACACTTTTCACTTTATATTACATCTATGTATCACCTAGGCCTTCATTAAATTCGTAAAATTTAAAGTTTGACATTATCGTCTAATTACATTTTATGCTTTTAGAACACTAATCATAATTAATCTCCACGTTTCTACTAGACGAACTTGGTTCGAAACCCCTTTTTTTTTTTTAACTACTAAAATAATGTATAGACTAAATGATTAAGATTTATTATTTTTCCTATCTTATTAAATAATGGAAGAAAATGCGCACCACAAATGAGGGTATAAATAGTTGTAAATAATTAACAATATCGAATTCTAGAAAAAATTAGGCCACCTTGGGTGATTAGCTAATTGTTATATAATTCTTTTGCTGTACTCCAGAATCTAAAAAATGAATACTGAGATTGATGGCAACAGCAGGAAAAATGTCCTCGGAGGTCAATGATCTGTTCCCGATCATGAAAACTCGACTCTTCTGAGATGTCATATTACAAGTTCTGTCGATGACAGTGACCCATGCAGTTCGTCCATAAGAGAGGAGTGACTAACCTCCTGCAGTTTCCCATCATTTAAAAGAAAAACTCGTTCAGTCATCAGAACTGTTTCCAACCGGTGGGCAATGACTAATACCTGCCAATTAATAAGATTATAAGAAAGTAATCCATGAGCGCATTGTTTTTTTTTTTTTTTTAGTGTCTTCGAAAACTATCTTTCTGCATTGCTAACTCTATTCTAACATGTAAATCAATTGGCTAATATTTTATCATGATAACTGGTAAATCTAGGGGGCAAATGGGGAATCTCCTTGTCCCTGAAATACTAGAGAAAATGGGTGCAGATAATGCCAAGAAATTAAACCAGTTTTCAATAATGCTAGATGTACATCTTGCCTTATAACATGGTCGGCATCCCTCCTTATGTGGCACAATCTGGGTAGTGACGTGAAAGATTGTAGGGGAGATCAAAGGATAAGATGGTGTCATGTGGAAGAGTGTAAAGTAAGGTGTCAACCATAATGTTAAATTGTTGATGTAGCATGATTGTTTAGTTTTTAGACAATCATGCTCAAGGGTCAAGGCTCTTCACCATACCAGGATGATTCACATGAAAATATACCAGACAGAAATACTAATTTTGTAAAATACGACATGAGTTAAAAATCAATTTAAATTTGTGCTTACAGTGCGGTTCTGCATTAGGTGTTGCAAAGCTTGTCTCACCAATAGCTCAGACCTGCTGTCCAATGCAGAAGTCGCTTCATCTAAAATTAAGATAGAGGGATTCTGATACAGTACCCTTGCAATAGCCAGCCTGAGATATACAAAGCTTTGTCGTCTTAACATTGAGAAAATTTCAAAGTACTATCGCCTAGACTTGCCCATGCATCCATTGTATGATAATTGCAGTTAGTTTCTAATAGATTACTGCGAAGGGAGATGCTCCCTTGGAATTAAAAGAATTCAGGCAATAAGGAAAAGAAAAACATTGATTAGAGGTTAAGAGTCCTAGAGAAAAATACCTTTGCTTCTGGCCTCCACTAAAATTTGAGCCCCTAGGACCAACATTAGTTTCATACTGCTCAGGAAGATTTTTTATGAATTCATCTGCATTTGCAGTTTGAGCTGCAAGTTCAACTTTTCTCATATCAATACCAGTCATTAGATCCCTGTACCCAATGTTCTCAGCAATAGTCCCCGCAAAAAGTGTCTGATTACACATAGCAGAACAGCAGATCAAACATCCAGATGAGCAAATGTTTTGCTAACTATTTTAAGCCTTGCTACTTTATGCAAATTCATCAGCAGTTGAAATTTGCCAATCCCAATCACAACTTCCAGTGCTTCTAACTTATCCAGTGCATTCAAAAGCATGTAGGAACAGAACAAACATTGAATTGCAGCAGCCCCACTCTTTTCCAGTTATGCCCAACATGAGGACTCTTTTTGCACATATTCGAGAGAAACAATTATTGGAAGATTTACATCCGATAATAACCACAATACTGCTATGTTCTAGGTACACAAAACTTTCACTGTGTTTTCGAAACACATACAATATCTAGAAAGTCACATGCAGTCGAGCAGGATGTCAACTAGGAACTTCTAATCTCGCCTCTAGTAATAGATCAAATTTTCAGTAGCACTGAGGGTGCTTAAGAACTAGGGCATAGATACAAATTTTAAAAATCTAAATAAAGAAATAACATGTATTAATTATCCTTTCAAATGATAATCATGGCGATTGCAACAGATAGAGATTTCCACTCTGTTATTCCTCAAACACATGCATAAATAATTAAAGATCGTATGATGACAAAAGAACAATGCAAATCCAAAATTAAATTAGGATAAAGTAACATACAATTTTCCAATTTAAGTTGCTAGACTCTCCGCTGTCCTAGTTAAAAAAGAAATTGGAAAGGAAATTTAGATGGTAGCGAGTACTCACTGTGTCTTGAGAGACTAGACCAACATGTCTCCTTAAACTTTCCAATCGTACGCTTCGAATGTCAATGCCATCTATCAATATGGAACCTCCCAAAATAGAAAAGGCAACATTCGGAAACATAATTTTATGATAATAAAATTATACAAACAGTACCCATGACCGAGGATCATGAGCAATTATAAATGATGCACTGATGGACTAGTGCTCACCAAAAAGAGGATCATATAGACGAAGAAGAAGTTTCGCAAGAGTTGTCTTCCCTCCTCCTGATGGTCCAACAAGGGCAATTGTCTCCCCAGCTTTAATGTCAAGATTCAATCCATCCAATACAAAAGGTATACCATCCCCATATTTGAAAGAGACACCACAAAATTTCACTTTTCCAGTAACAAGACCTAATTCAACTGCATCTGGTTTCTCAATCACCTATATGTATCATTATAACCAGCTGCCAGATCATTTATACATAGACAATACATTGGATACCTACTTATGCATAAACAATTTAATAGTTTCAAAAGCATGCCCAGGAAAAGCACCCATCTTTCGAATGTGGATCTTTTTCACTCATTTGAAGATGAACTTCATGTAATTATTTTTTTTTTTTTTTTAAACGATCTGTTATACAAATAAGCAAATGTTCCTTATCATTATGACTACAATCCTATGACTCAATCGGATTCCCTTCTTTGTTCGTCTTATTCGAGCAGAAAAGGCCTACTGGGACACATTCCACCGCTCATCATCACATTCATATAAATCTATCATTCATTAGAAAAAAATAAAAATAAAATAAAGCTTACTACCTTCTATTCTTATGCACGGCATAAATGTGCGAAACTCAAAATTTTCGTAACCAGAAACGATCCCCCCCAAATTCAGAAAGAGGCATATTATTAATTATCTAGCTAAAAGACAGCCCCCCGTTAGGAATAAATTATTAGTATTACTCAGCGAATTTTCTACAATATAGAGGAACCTTATGTGATGGGGCCAAAAATTTTGTTTATTTATTTATTTATTATTCTTTACTAAAAAACAGTCACATAGGTAATAAGACCTTGTGAATGGTTAAAAGCTTATAAAACCATAAAAGTCTACCTGAGATTTGAACATGGTCAAATTTAACAAGCGCTCTATAGCTGGTTCTCCTTCTTTTAACTCGTTATACGCTTTCCCCACACCCTGCATAATTCTTTAATTTCAGATGGATACTTTACGACAACTGCATAGAAGAAAAACCATGATAACAAACAAACATAGCATTAGAAAACTATTAATGGAACAAGAACTTCACAGTACCGGAAGTGAAGAAATAAGTGATCCAATTGTATGTTCGAAGTAAACAGAAAAATAGATTAAACCTTTGTCTTAAAATTGATCAAAGACTCAAAGAACAATCCCAATTCAGCAGTTAGCTCAACAGTGTAAAATGCAACACATCTCAAAAAAGGCTTCTAAATCAAGTGGTTCAAAGAAAATTACTACAATTTTGGTAACCAAACTAATTAGAATTGCATACAATCCACATGTCAACTTATAAAATCATAATTAATGAAAACTCCAAATGGAAACATAATTCACTAGAAAAACACTCTCTTTTCGCAAAGAAACGGCTGCTCAAACTAGCAAAAGCCAAATAGAATTAAGTTAAATGGAGAAGTAACTGAAAATTCATATAAAATCATATTGAAATGAAAAAAAAAAATAATAATAATAATAATCTTTATTTGAAGACAGAGATTATTCACGACACGAGACAATTGGTTTAGTTAAAGATGCCACTGATCAATTTTGATGCTTATATCTGATCTATTCTGATGCATCCAGAAATAGCAAAAGAAATAGTTGACGCGAAAAAGAGGAGTAAAAGGAATATATTCAGCTAAAAATGAAGTGAGATGTATACCATTTAACCAATCAAGAGAAAGCATGTTTAAACCAACAATCACAAATAAGAGGTCCAAGATTAAAAGAAAAGGATACAGATAACCCTCTTAAAGCTCCAAAAACTATGTGATAATTGTAAGCCAAGATTACAAAATTCCTAGGAATCTCAAATGGATCAGGTAAGAAATTACCAATAAAAACATAATTTCCACAAAAAAATTGATTCCAGTTAAATTGCAAATATGACGACAGAATACTTCCGAGTTTTCAAAACAGTTCCTTAAGAGTAGAGCTGCCAGTGAGATCTCTTCAGAAACAATAAAGTTCTGCTCGAATCATTTATTACATAATTTTTTACCTTTAGAGTGGTTTAAACAGCTCAAAAGCGCCATATAAAACCTTAGTTGTGCCACAAATGTTTTATATCGCACTTAAAGGTTAGTTTTGTTTCTGGAAAAAGAGGAAATGCCAGATATGATTTTGAAGCTTCCAACTAGCATAGATTCTGCTAAGCCCTAAACTTCAACTTGATACCAATTATAAGCATTATGAACGATAGGCTAAGAACTAGAAATATTATATTATCATGTGATATAAAATTGTTTTTACAGTTAATCCTTGAACTAAGTGGCACAAAAATTTGTGTCTAGAAAGGTCAAAGTGTATTGCTTTTTTAAATTTGACAAGAACCAAACACAAAATCTGTAGACCTTTTTAGACATGAATTCCAATATAAGAGATCGCTGAAAAACCGAAACATACACAGCAAACAAGATCTTGCACTTCCATAACTGATGAGAAAGAAACCATATGCAAGAATTCGTTATCAAGGTAAGAGCAAAAAATAAAAATCACAATGGAAAATCATAAAAATTAACAGATATAGTTATTTTGAATCGATAAGGTTACCTGAATCGGCTGCATCAACAGAACCAGGGATGTTATGAATGAAAATATGGCAGAACAATCGAAAGATCCTCTTGAAATTACTAACGAGGCAACACCAAATGCAAACAACATCCCAAAATACATTATTTGCACAATATGGGGAATAAAGGCTTTCATTTTCTTTTTTCTCAAATATGCAGATAGTTGAGTGGAAGCAAGTGATTGAAACCTGAAACTTTCACAGGGTTCTGTGTTATTTGCCTTCACAAAAAGAATTGATGGAAAGACCTAGAACAAAATGAAGGATTCATATGCAGTTAAGATTGTAAGCATACAAAAATAAAAGAGATAATTTCGATAATAATTCATGGAAATTAGCAGAGAAATTTCATAACTGCGGTTTTGGACCACTGCCTTCAGCTAAGAAACATTTTGCTAACTGAGTCATGCGCAGATGAAGAAGGAACAGGTGGAGTTCAGTGAAGAATATAATGATATTGTAGCGAAGGTAAATACTTCACAGACATCTTCACTTTCCCTTATCAGATGTTTAACATAAAAGATATTGTAGACAAAAATTGTCTTTGGTAGTTAATGGGCATAAAAATCCATAGTAAGCACCTAGGATATTAGTGAAAAAACCCTAAACAATAGTGTCACCCATTGTTCCTTGTATAATTAACCTAACAGTACCTCATTCAGGTATGCTGAGAGGGCAGCAATACTGAGATGTGCCTCATTGGATATTTCACGAAGCTTTTCTCCAAGGTACCCAGTTATGAATGCCATTAATGGAATCACCTTAACAAAACCAGAAATATTTTGATTCCTTAACTTTACTCCATAAGGAAAAATGGAACCCAAAAAAAAAAAAAAAAAACTAAATTATGTCCATAACTTTCTCACCAGCGCAGATATTAATGAGAGAGCAGGGCTCATGATTACCATCTGGGTAGCCATAGCCGCAATCTGCAAGGTGCTGGGTACAATTGTCTGAGAAAACAATAAGAATAGACAATGTTAAGACAGCAAGAGTGAGAAAGTGTGAAAGAAGTAGGATACGGATTGCGGGAAGACTTGTACAAATCTTTAGCATCACACTGTTAGGGGATGTATAATACTGATCGAAAGTTTGTTGTCATAATATTAATATGTAAACAACTATGCATAACAGCATTACATGCTATATAAAGAGCGGATTAGCTATAATAGTATTACATCATTTAGGTTTACCCGCAGTTTGAACAGTTTCTTTTCGGATCCCATAAATTATGAACATAATGCAGAAAGAGGGGGTTAGATACCCCCATGCTACAGTTCCCTGCGGTCGAAACCCGGTGCAGCATTAGGTTAGAGAGCTGGATGATAATGAAATTGCTATTTTAATTTTGTAGTCCGGGTATTGTTGGGAAAAACATATAACTATAGCATATCTTAAGTGAGTACTTTGTTTCCATCAACCCCTATTATTTATTAATTATACATTTAAACATAGATATATAGGATGTAGCTGACCTCAAATTACTGAGAAGAAGACTTATTTTTCTAGTAAATTGTCTGATCCAATATTTATTTGCCTCCTCAAGACTAGTTCTACAGTTACAACACCATGGAGTTTTGAAATTGCAAGATCTCACTAATACATCTTTTGGAATAACTTCCTATTTAAACTTCAGAAATTCTCACTCGTAAGCCAACTTACAAGGAGCTCGAAGTGTTGAACAAATAGTACTGGAGAGCAAAAAAAGAAACAATCACTATCTATTGATGAAAAAGGCAAAAGAAAAACATCTAAAAGCCTAAACATGCTCCTATTTGGTTTGATAAATAGTGGTTTAACCATCATTTGACAGATTTCGTCACCGAGTAACCTTTTCATTAAACCTTATAGTATGCTAGAGGAAATCAAATCACAGAAGAAATTGAAACTGAGGTAACTTATTGCTTTATGCATCCACAGGTACAAACATGCAAAATGGGATATTCAATACATTGTCGACTTCATCCAATCATTAACACAACAAATACCCTGATAACTAAATAAACACAATAATAAATTAGAAAGCCTCAATCACAATACAAAACTAAAATAGAAAAACTCACATCCAAGAGAGAATAAACAGTGTCACCAACATCCAAGGCCTCAGCTGTTATCCGATAAGCAACATCGCCAGGCATAACCCCCTTCTTACCTTCAAAGAACCCCAAGTCCCTCTGCAAAACCCTGTTAAATACATAAACCCTGATCTTATAAACACAATTCAACGCAGCCTCCCACAAAAACGCCTGCTGCAGATAACTAGCAATAATACGAACCAAAACAAAAACCCCCAAAACCAAACCATCTTTTCTTAGGTGCATCAGATTCGCAGTGGTCAATAGAGAAGGAAATTTTCCCACCAGGGGGACTATTTTGGAGAGGGAGTAGACAGAGACAGCGCTGCAGATCCAGCCGGATAGGATCGGCCGCCAGTCGGACTGAAGGTATGGCTTGAGGGATATGAGAGAGGTGAATTTAGTTCGTGGAGGGCGGCCGTTGGGGGGAGTGGCGGCGGAGGTTGTGGTGGGTGTAGAGGATGATTTGCAAAAGGAAATGGAAAAACGGTTTGCATTTGAGGTATTGTAGGTGTAAGCACGGTTAATCTGGAGATGAAAGAGAGAGGGGGGATGGGATTGTGTGAGATGAAATAGGAACACCATTTTCGGTTGAGAGAGAGAGAGCAGGAATGAAGGCAGTGGGAGAGAACTGTTTTTAACCGCCATTATCGAACTGGTTTGATCTTGTGGACGGAAGGACTAAATTGTAACAAATATTTTAGTTCAATGGTCAAGTTGGAATAATATTCAAGTTCATGGATCAATTTGTAATAGAATGAAATTGAGTGATTATATTCAAGTTCAACACAGTACAAAAATTAAATTGTACTCTGTAGTAGTTAGCATGTAATTTGAATGATTATTTATGTAAGTCAACCGATCGCCCTACCTATTGGCTTAACAATAGTTGATATCTCAGTCGGGTTCCTTCGTGTAAAGTTTACTACTTAATATATTCAATATTGTTGGATCAAGATCTTAATTGGAGTGGAGCCATTATTGAAAAACATCGAAATCAAGCAACTCATACTCATCCATCCAACTATAGTTTTTATTAAATGTTATAAATGCTACTACTGCATTTACAGGTAGACAAGACTATAAAAGGACAAAAATACTTTGATAATGATAGTCCTAGACAAGTTATGGAAGATGAAAGAAGTCAAAATATTATTCGTTGTGTATGTACGATACGACCGTTCTAAACACGTACTTCCACAAAAAATACAACGAAAGTAACAATATCATATGGTTATGCTATCAAAACATCTCTGTATACGTGTGTATATATCTGTGTGCGTATGCACATGCTTTGAGGGCGGGTTGCTCTAATTTTGTTTAAGTTTCTTGGTGATGGTGAAAATCGCCTCGACTGCAATCAGGGGTGGAGCCAACACCCAACGAGCCACGACAACCGTCCGCGTTGGCTTTGTTGGAAATTTTTTTCCCATATATTGGTTGTTGCTCGAGCAACTGCGCGCTCACCTAGATCCGCACTAACTCATTCAAATTCCTAGATCCATCACTGGCTACAGCCATTATGATTCTTGTTACAATGATGGTTGTGTTGAATGTTTATAGGCAATTCTTCATTTTCTCTTCTTCATGTTTCTCTTCTGCTAAAGCTTGTTTATGCACCACAAACATTTTGCAAATCATTACTAATAAGTGTGTTTTTACACACTTATTAAATACTTTAACGAGCCAGTTATTAATGAAATTGGGCGAATTCCTATTGACAACTGTGTAATTGTGACTTTTGTAGGCTAAAATCCCAAATTAGAGGAGAAGAAAGCTAAAGGTTGGAAAAAGGACAGAAAGTGCACAAAAATATGACTTTGGGGACCAAATGCACAAGCACCGAAAGTTGAGGGACCTAGGATTGAAATTTCTGGAGGGCGTGATTGAAAGGAGTTAAAATATGAGAACCAAAATGTACAAGATAAAGTTGAGGGACCTAACGCGCAATCACCTAAAGGACCGAAGCAGTAAAAAGAAGTAAATTGAAGTGGCGCCTATATCCGGGCTCCAAAACAGAGCCATGGCGCCTAGGCGTCCTCGCTATTTTTTATTTTTTTTGTTCTTCAAAGTTCAGGGACTCTTCTTGCAATTTGACTGGGAAGGTTTTTACACTTTTTAAAACATCATTTATAGCCTTTTCTGCCATTTTTTCTTCTACATTTGTTAAAACCCTAGCCTAGAGAAAAAAGGGCAAGCAAAAGGGGTAGAAAAGTATCACAGAAAAGGAAGAAAATCTTGGAGAAATCAAGATCAAAACTTAATCAACTCTGCTATTGAACGAAACTTAAGCCAAACCCAAAAACAGGGCGCCTCCTCTTGGAGGGGCGCCACATAGGCGCCATGTTTCTTGGCCTGACTTTGAGCCTGACCAAGAAACATTTCCCAAACTCAGCAAGCTTCAAGAATCCAATTAAGGGACGGATTTATTTCTTCATCATGTATTTCACGTTGTATTTTCTCAACTATTGTGATGTATTCTTCTAATATTTTTTCTTTGTTTTACTTAAATACAATGTGCTAAATATTTTGATGTTAGGATGAACGAGGAAACTTGACCTAATTATCTAAATTTCTATTTTTACTTGTTAATGCAGTGCTTGTGCTCTCGTGTTTTTACCCTTGTTTTTAGTGTATTATAATTATTGTGGCTACTATATGATTATATAAAGTTATTTGTGCAATTCTTGAATATTTTAGATCGAGATGGTAGAAACACTAAGGGTCTGCTTGATTGCAATTATGAAAAGAGAATAAATTTCAGAGAAAATAATTGTCTAGAACTTATTTTTTAGGGAATTGTTAATTAAGTGTGTTTGATTTGTATAATTTTCCAACAGAAAAATTTTAAAATTTTGAATCTTTTTGTATTCGTTTGACTTTGTTTTACATGAAAATTGTCCATTAAAGTGATATTTTTTCCACAATTAGTTATATATATATATAATTTACCATCCGAAAAATTATAAAATTTAGTTTTCGTTTGGCTTTATTTTACATGAAAATTATTCATTAAAATGAATTTTTTTTTACAATTGGTTATAAAATTTATTCCAATTGCCAAAAAAATTTAAAAAAATAAAAATTCAGCAGACCAGGAAACCATTTTCCCATCCTTAATTTGGTGGAATTGGTGCACGTGTGGAGGGGTGGGTGGAAATTGTTTTCCATGGCAAATTTTTCCATCAAACAACCATAAACTTTTCCATTTACCATGGAAAACAAGGGCTATCAAACATAGCCTAAATTCTTGTAGAAGATAGAGATATATTCATAGTCCTAGTTAACCATTTGAGTTATTTTCACAAATATTTAATGATATTGATCGTGTTTAATCGACATTGAGATATAGTAGGTTAAACTAAATGATTAGGATTAATTTCACTCGAGAATTATAATTAACTAGAATAAGAAAATCGGATTTAACAACATGAGCATTTTTATTAATTCGTTTGTGGAGAAATTAATTTAGTGACGGTCAAGTGGAATCATGAATCCCAACTCATTTAAAAATCCAAATTTTCATCATTTTTATTACTGCGTGTTTTAACTAAACGTCAAAAATCATTTTCTTTTCACTTTCAACCAAAAAATCTAATTGTGTATTTTTTTCGTTAATTCGAGACAATTATCGTGTAATTGGAAGAAAAACTCTCTGAGGGATCGACTCGGACTCAACATCCATTTTATTACTTGAACGCGACCTGTGCATTTGCGATTTGCACTTTTTCGCGAACAATTACCAACAACCCAAACTTGGGTCTAATAGAGTTTCTTTTTCTTCTTTAATATACGAGCCATTAGAACGATGATTTTGATGGCTGTAAATGTAAATCACCTTTGAAGCAGCAACTTCTCATGAACTGGAATCAACCTGAACATCCTTATTCTGGCTTGGATTCAACTTCTGCATCGTCAACTGGAAACCCCTCAGAGCTTGCCATTTCTCTGAAAACTAGACAATTTTTACTTGTGTGAATTTTCTGTATTAGCTCTCTCTGTTTATGCTATTCTGCAGGAAAATTAGAACGCTTTTTCCTTTCCCAAACATTTTTACGTTATCAAAAGAAAGCTTAGTGTACATGCGAAAATAAATGACACTCGAAATGCAGGTTTTACTAAGCTAAACATGATTGAGCAGAGATCCATTACAGAGAAACTCAGTACAGTAGAGCATGAAGCAACTCCACCCATAATTTTAACAGAAAATAAATGAATCTCACACGTAAATAATAATAATAGTAATAATAATGTTCGTAAAGTAAATTACTAATATGTCCACCAAAGTGTCACGCCACGAACTTCACCTCCATGCTTCAACCCGTTCTGTTGGTGAATTTATCCGGCTAGTGATCCTTAATTCTTTGCTCCTTTCTGTGTCGATACAAACATGAACAACTGATTGCTGAATAATCCTCTCGCCTACTTTCTTAACGTTTGAATTGCTCGATTGTCCCGTTCTCATTGACTGGTTTTTTGGACATGGGATTGGTTCACTTCCCATTGAAATGTTACCTTTTTCAAGTCTCTTCATTTCTGTGTCAACCATATGCCATTTTCCACCGGGAAGGATATTCTTGATAGAACTAAGAAAACCATATGAAACATTAACAGTTTTTGATTCAGCCGGGAAGGAGTTTGGGTTGTACTTTGATGGTGATACTTCAGAGACATTAAATTGGTTCTCTGTATTTACCCGATTGGCCACGTTAATTATTGGTTCGGATGTGCCATCACGATCATCTCCATCAGAAGGCTTTAACTTTGAAGCAGGATCAGTTTGTACCATGCAATCTTCTCTTTCTCTCAAGGTTTTGACTATCAAAGTCCTTAGAAAGTTCATTACTTGGACCGCGTACATCAATGCTGTCAAAGGATCTGCCATCTGCAGCTAGCAAATATTAGCATTGTTGAACCAAAATTAGGGTTAAGTGTGAATGCAAAACCAAAAAACTCAAGTGGAAAAAGACCTTTTTAGATGTATAGTATAAACTTTAGCCCTCAAGAATATTGAAATGCCTTATCTAAAAGCTTAAGTTATTAGGTAAATGACGAAAATATTTATTTAAATTTAGTTTCAATATCCCCTCGCAAGCATGCCACACAATTTTCATTAGCAGCTGATAGCAAAAATTAAATTCGGGACCTGTTGACCTGTACTATGTTAAACTACTTCATAAAAAAGCTGTCGATATTTCGCTCATGTTCATAAACGGTTTATAAACACTCAAGACATTTTTTATCCACATATTTCGAGAACCCCACAAGTACTACTCACTTATAGACGATTCATTTCTATCTATTTATAATTTAAACCCTTTATACACACTTCCCAAACATGCTTAAGCAATGTATTTTTTTACAATTAGTCAACAAACAAAGCACTATATTTATGCTCACCTGCGTCATATTTGGTGCGAAAACCATGGCTATATTACGTGCATTCATCTTGTTCAGATCTTCGAGCTGAGCGACATCAGCCATTAGGTTAATTGCCCAATCCAATAGAGCAGCATCAGTAGGTGGAAGGAGCTGTACAAGATGAGTGCACTCTTCTTCCGATTGAGCCTGCATAATCTCGTTTGGTGAGAGAGAGTCCAACACTCCTCTTGGGAGTTCTCTGAACCAAGCCTGCAGAGCACCATTATGTGAAGTTGATGCAATATATAAGCTAAACAGTCGGAACTTCCGTAATGCGGTAGAGGCATATTTGGGATTAGACACGTGCATACACCTCAGGATTGAGACAACCAGAACAATGAAAATAGAATATAATTGCATTGAAGCAGAATAGTTCCCGTGTTTCACTGTAAATAATAGGCAAAATATTCCCCTTTTAGCCCATACTGATAAATTATTTTGGAAACAGATTTAACAAAATGAATTTTCCATGTACAAATGAATTAACTATTTTGATAAAATATAATATCGAAGTATGCAGGCGCATGCATTACTGGTAACATTGATCAATCTTTAGAGCTCTATCCAGTGAGGCCTGGAATCCCCTAAAGTGGAATCCTTCATACAGGGACGCGTTAATAATTATAATTTCATGACTTAGTAGGTGATATATTAGCACTATATTTTGGTAAGCATTTACACAACATTAAAACTTCTGATTACTAAAGGTCTGAAGAAAGGATTCAGTACAATCAAGTCGCGTAAAGTACCTTAATGAGACCTGCTAAACAATGAACCTCAATATTGTCTGGTACCTCCCCATTATTTAATTGTTCCCTGACAAACTCTTCTTGGCCATTCTCGGCATTAATTCTGAAGATTCCTTCTGCCTTCAAATTCAATTGCACTATATCAGTTTTTCCCAGATTGGAAACAGTATCAGTATATATAATGACTTTGTAACTCCGTAGTTATATATAGTTATATATTTGTTTTAGCAGAGTAAAAAGGAAAATGAAAACTAAGAAATGTTTACAATGTCATGATACCTGCAAACCGCCTTGGGAGTACAAGCGTCTTTGCATCATCAGAAGTATTGTAGGCACACAATTACCTCTGGAGTCAAAAGAAAGTTGCATAGACTCTGTCGAAACTCCAAAAACTCTTGTACTGTCAAGAATAATATCCAAGTTGTCAACAGCATGAAATAAAGTCGGGCATGTCATTTTGTTATCTGACTAGGGAATTTTGCTGCTTACTATGTATATTTCATACGAATAAGAAAATAGAAAAAAAAAACAAAATTATCAGGCCCGACAATCTTCTTAAAATTGGAGTAAGCTAAAGCTAATCTTTTGAGGGATAATCTTATAAATTAAAAAAGTGAAATAGCCGGTGTCCTAATAAGAATGCAATTATAATCTTCAAACAACGTTGATCAAAATACTCTCAAACCAGAGAGAAATTATATTGAGAAGCTACAAAGATAAAATAGTAGGAAGGGTAAACTGAGATATAATTTTCCTTGTACTGATGGTTACATTTTAAAGTACACTCCAAACACTCCAAAGGAGAGCTGGTGAAGACTCCTGATCAATGATGGACCTTAAAATATTACAATAATTCAAGTAATACAGAACAAAGAACATGTATATGAAACAAAACATAGTGCAATACTTCTATGAAATTAAGTCTAAGGTTATGAGAGTTTCAAAGTTTATGATTAATGATATGATGCAAAATAAAGAGAATCTACAAACATCTTTTTGAAGTTTAAGAAACAGAATTTTATACACTATTTCTTTTTGCTTCTCGTTTACTCAATTTTTGATAGTTAAACAAAATTGTATTCATATTTATGACTTATTCAGATGAAAAACTTTAGCCCATTTTCCATAATAAATCAAAAGGATCTTTGTGCCTTAGTAACGAGATTATTCGCTAAACAACGATGTAAGCTTCTAAAAAGTGTCAATACAAGTACTTGAATTGACAACATTTTATATTTAGATGCCAAAAAATAGGGAAACTAAAAGAAACAACTACTGGTTTTTCCTTCGTCTAGCATGTTTTTGTCATTCATTAAGTTATGCAACTTTTACCATGAAAACATCAAGAAAAAGAACAGAACTGTACACTCTAACAAGGAGAAATTAACAACCAGTTCAAGAAAATTATTCTTGAGAAAAATCAAGGCCACGTGCTAATAAATGCAGCAAAAGAACAAAAGAAAATAGAAGAAAAAACACAAAGATTTATGTGATTCAGCAAAGTCATCTACGTCCAATTTATCGATAAAGTTTCGAATTATAAACTTCCTTTGCTCTCTCAAATGTTTCTTTACCCAATACTCGATAGACACACTCCCACAGCATGTGTTTTTTCTTCAATTCTAAAGTTTTCATAGAAACCAAAAATCCAGAGAAAGAGCTCCTTATAAGCACGCTCCATACATGCTCACCTTCCCTACAAATCATCTATCCTTTTTTTTTTTCCCTGATTTTTCAAATGACATTCAGTATCAAAATAAAACCTCATTATAAAGTTTAGAAGACTAAAAACAGACCTAGCACTGGGAGGCCTTCTGGGAACTTCAGGTTCAAACTCATCAGGGAGTCCAAGAAATCCATTGAACCTATCAAATGTTACATGGGCAACATGCCTAACATTAGTAGGCCACCCAATTTCCATTAATTCTTCAACCCTACAATTTTCAGCTGCACTTCTACAACCCGCCAAAGATTTCCTAAAAGCAGTCACCAAAGCAGCCAAAACAGACCATTGATCCTCGTCCTCTTCTTGTTCTTCTAACTCCTGTTGTATTTGAGTACGATTATTTCTACTGAAAAAATCTACCGAATGAGTGTTAATAAGGGAATGCAACCCATCATCCACGGAGCTTGAAGGTGAAGCCATTTGTGGTGGTGGGGGATGCAGAATGTCTGTCATTTTTTTTTTTCAATGCTAATTTGTGTAATGTGTATGTGAAGATTAGGTTTAAATGGAGGAAAAATGAGTGAATTTTAATGGGTTTTCTAGACTGTTTTGGAAAATTAATTTGGATTGTTAATGATGGGTTGGTAGATTAGTGGATTGCTTAAGAGAAAACTAGAAATTGGATAAACAATATGAATTCTTGAGAACTTGGTTGAGTAGAGTCTGTTCAAAGTAAAGGTTTTAAGGAAGGTGAAACTTATGCATCATCATTCACTCCCCCTCTCTCTCTCTCTCTCTCTGCTCATTGATTATATGTCACATAAATACTCATTCTGTAGAAACTGAAGTTTCCCAGAACTATGAAAAGTAGAAACTATGAAGAATGTAGAACAGTAGAATCAAACTAAACTTCTTAAAATTGGTTTGATCTGGGATTCGAAGCTTAAAAACAATTTGAAAATCGAACTGAACCATTTATAAAACTAAAAAATTTACCACTCATATAAAGAAATCTAATTCATTAGGTCCACTAAAATTCACTGTTCACTATATTATCCTAATTGTTTGGACTACTAGTGAGTAAAATGAGGCTTAGACTATTTTTTTTTTTATCGGCAAATAAATTGTATTGATAAAAAATGTGGGTACAATTACTCCAGACATTTCCGAGCTTACAAAATTAATGTTACAATCGATCTAATGACCAAAAACAATTATTAAAGTCAATCAAACATAACAACTTCGTCTAAGCGTTTAAACTAGCTAATGCCTTTGAACTAATCGATCATTCGCATGAAATTGATTTAGGCAGCAAGTCCAATACTGCTTAAAGCAGTGGATATTGCCGGGATACAATCTTAGACTTTATTGATATAATTGAATTTTGTTAATTGTGTTTGTTAAGTGAACTTTGTATGGAGATTGTAAACAAATATTTATTTTTAAGTTCGTTCACCGAGTAAATCGAAAACAAAACAGAATCGCAAAAAAAAAATTGTTTGATTTGAAACGTAAAATGATTTGATTTGAATTTTTTTCAAACCCTTTTAAATAATTCAAAAACACCCGAATCAAATCATGTCAACTCCTAATAGAGAGCGCGTGAAAGGTAGAAGATTGTGATAACGCGAACGAGAGTTATATGTTCAATTAATTTCCGGCGTATGCACATCTTTTCATAAATATGCTTCGTGTATAATAGTCGAACTATTTCATTTAAAACCTAATCACTTTGGCAAGACAGCATTTCGTGTTTAGTTGGGAACCCATACAAATCTCCTTTTGCAAGCAAAATTGATTAGTAAATAGTCCACCATCTGAAGAGGTTTAGTTAGTGGAATTTGAAGGGATCAACTAAATAATCCACTTTCTTAAAAAAAAAAAATAATAATAAATAACTGATGAATAAACAAATCTCAAGGTTATCTTGGATTTCGTGGTATTAATTACCTTAAAAATAATGCCTAAATAGTATGTACTATGTATAATCACTAAATGCACATGGATGAGGTGTCTATTATATGATTTCAGACACAAACATATATGAAGAATTATTTAACAATTTAGAATGACAGTTGGGAGCTGAGGCATTATATTCAAAAAAAAAAAATTGTTTGATTTGAAACGTAAAATGATTTGATTTGAATCTTTTTCAAACCGTTTTAAATAGTTCAAAAACACCCTAATCAAATCATGTTAACTCCTAATAGAGAGCGCGTGAGGGGTACAAGATTGTGATGGCGCGAACGAGAGTTATATGTTCAATTAGTTTCCGATGTATGCACATCTTTTCATAAATATGCTGCGTGTATAATAGTCGAACTATTTCATTTAAAACCTAATCCCTTTGGCAATTTCGTGTTTAGTTGGGAACCCATACAAATCTCTTTTTGCAAGCAAAATTGATTAGTAAATAGTCCACCATCTGAAGAGGATTAGTTAGTGGAATTTGAAGGGATCAACTAAATAATCCACTTTCTTTATAAAAAAATAAATAAATAACTGATGAATAAACAAATCTCAAGGTTATCTTGGATTTCGTGGTATTAATTACCTTAAAAATAATGCCTAAATATTATGTACTATGTATAATCACTAAATGCACATGGATGAGGTGTCTATTATATGATTTCAGACACAAACATATATGAAGAATTATTTAACAATTTAGAATGACAGTTGGGAGCTGAGGCATTATATTCATACACACACGTTAAAATGACAGGTTAACCCCAATAATTTTATATTTTAAGTGAAGAATATGTATAAATTAACACGTAAAAATTAGTAAAAAATTTGCTAAAAAAACTGATCAAACTTCAATTTTTTTTCACACAATTAATTGAACCGATAAACTTTTTTCACTTTTTCGTCACACGTTCCTAGACCCATCAACATTTATCAACTTTTAACAACATCACATAAATCAAATAACTTTTACGAGTTCAACAAATTCCGTACGATTATGTTCTATGCATTCATTACTACAAGTGGGAGGCTATTTAAAGAATTAAATGGTATTCACAACAGAATTGGCTTGCACTAGAGCTGGTTGCTTTAACAGTTCTTAAATAGTCTTTCACCTACAAGCAGTTGGGCATATAACTCCAGCAATAATTTCATCTCAGCGTGTATCAAACTAAACAAATTTTAACATGTAAAATGTTTGCCTGCTACCCAATAAAGTCCTATTCAACATACCAAACACGTCCATTAACTAAATCGTTGAGCAACGAACATACGCTTTTCTTTTTGGGATATGGGAAATTTTTTATTATTATTATTTTTTTTTTTTACAAACATGCTACATGTACATTATTTTTTAAATTAATTTTGACATCTTTCCACATAGCACCCATCATATAGTCTTTGATTTTCCCAACACTAGTCAGATTTTAACGCATAAAGGGGAATAACATCCTTAACATAAACAAGAATATACATACAGAATAATTCTTTCTTTTTTTATTTTTTTGGCAGGGACAGTGTTGTGCGATGGTTCAATAAAAATAAAATAATACTATCTAGAACTAATAGTGCTAGAACATCAGTTTAAGTAAGAACACTTGATTGGTTCAATTAAATGAATAGTATGACATTATATTTAAATGAATCCATTATTTAATGTCATACATTTGCCATCTTGACTTGTAGTTAACACCAGTAATGTCGAATAACATTACTCATAAAAATATGATTAGAAATGATCGTGCACTAGTGGAGAATGTAACAGCTTTTATCAGCAGGCTGGTAAACTTGTGCAATACATTATCACAAATCAATATCCATAATTGAGAAGAATATACAGATCATAAGTAAAGGACGGGGGAAAGATTAGAATGCAGTGGTTGAGCAGTAATGGAAGCCAATAACAGAACATGTGACTGAAATACACAATTAATGGTTTTATTAGTCTCATAGTTATTGGTCTAGAACCAAACCCATGTGCCAATTTCCCCTTAAAAACAGTACTTGGAAACATTAGGCAATTGCAATCTTTTGATTGAAATAAGAGTCCAATGGGAAGGATGAGCCTCTAGAAAAGGATAACAATATCAAGTAAATTGTTATGCCGATACATAAATACGATAAAATCAACTAATAATGGTGAGATCATCCGAATGTCAATATCCATCAGCCTCAGTTGACTCGGCACAAATAGTTATATAGATCATTGAGACTAGATATAAAACAGAACTGTTTATAATTTGAACTCCACGAAGCAGGCAACTGTTCAACTTTACTCGATAAAAGGTGAACATACACCAGGTACAGCTATACCAAGTAAAGCAAGCTTAAAGCCGATGCCATCTGCACACGATCTTGCTAATTTTCCCCAGTAAGGCATATATTCCCTTTGAAAAAATTGACAGATCGCCAGCAGAATCACAGCTAACATCTCAACGAGTTCTAGGTCATAAATCGGATGCATTTAACTTGGCAAACAAGGTTATTAACTTAAGGGACATGTAACTTGCACAACACAACATTCAAGTCATAAGCCACAAGGAGTTATTAAATACGGAATATTGAAGTGGATAATTTTCACAACAGCATATTTGAAGTAAATCTTAGAGGTTCCTCTTGTGTCATAACGCTTCAGAATCCAACATAATCCACTACCAAGTTACATGAATCCATACCACTGCAAATACACAATTACTGGGGTCTACTAACGGGTTCAAGTGCTTCAACAGTGACTACACTATTTCCCCTGATGACCTGCAGAACAAGAAGGAAAACCAAATTCTCAAGTTAGACCCGATCAAAAGGACCAATAACAATGACAGAAACACCAAAAGATCAGGACTGAGTAAGCTTACCACCATGCCAATTTCATTTTTCTCATTGCCATTCACTTCGACAGTGTTGTCCACCACCAGGTTCATAAACTGATCAAAACCACGAAGTGTTCCAACCACCATCCGATTCGCATTCAGCTTGACTGCAATGTAAAATGCCAAATATTTAATAATAGGACAGAGTACAAATGGCCCAATGAAATAGAAATGTGGTGCTCAACAGCTACAAAATGGATACAAGAAGCATGTGAAGTTCACTTGAAACAGGTGGTGGCAATCTGTATTAAGCAATATGAAAAAGGACATGGTACAAGATTTAATTAGATTGAGGCTAGCCACACACACAATGCTTATAATAAAACTAAGACAATTCTCCTAAAACAAGTTTTTTGCTGGACATCCTAGTAGTCTACCATTAGCATCAGCTATCAGAGTTGAGCATAAAAGAGCGATTGAATTTACTGGGGAAAAATTCTTTCTACTTCTTGTCTGTGTACTTAGGAGGGTTGTATGAAAATTTATAGATGAATGACCTGATTTAGCCTATGTTTGGCCCCCATTTTTTCAAAAACTCATTTTTTCAAAACTTATTTTCAACCATACATTCTTCCATAAAATAATTTTACATGTAAACCAAAAACTTTTTTTTTTCACACATTCTAAAAAAATCACTATTCCAAAATATATTTTCTTATCAAAATGGGGGGCCAAACATAGGCATAATTTGCAAATGCTTCTAAAGTGTCGTGACTAGATATATATACAACTTATTATCCTAACGGACCAAAAAAAATAAAAGAACAAATTGAAATCTAATTGCCACTCCATTAGTTATAGAAGGAATGCACATTAATACAATAATGCTATTGTGAGATGTCCTGAATATTTAGAAGCAAATAATTTAATATGAAAAGGTCGGAATTTATTATTATTTTAAGTGGAAATAAAAATTGAACCAGGAACAATGGAGACATACAAATGGAGATCTCTAAATTCCTATTAATAATTCTTATGTACCAATAAAAACTACATTAAATTACAAGCAATGTAATATTTCTTTACCAATATTGAAATGATTCTCCCTAAGACTAATTTCACAGCCCAAACAAACTAATGACTTGCCACCATATGAAATTTTTGTCAAATTATGTCCTAGCGAATGGTGTAATTATCTAAGAACCCACTAATTTTGAAAGCATTAAGACAGTTGACAAAGACTCGGCCTAATATTGACACACGTCACACAGAATAAGAATACAATTGAACTCCAAGAAACCATCAATTTGAAAAAGAGAATCTAAAGCCACTTGACATGGAAAACTGGATCATCACAAAAGAGGTGAAACCATGAAAAAATAAATAAATTCAAAAGCTTGTATCCTTGGAAAATTGCAGTTGCTGTCCTCACACCTTTACTTCCTTTTTGCAATGTTGTCCCCAACCTTTCATTTTTCGTGTCCGTGGACCCTAACGACTATTTAAATCTAAATATTCTATTAAGATTTCACAGCCCTCCATGTGCTTAAATAACTAATGGTAACAATTGAATATACTATATTAACAAAAAAAAAAGACAGAGAGAGAGAGAGAGAGAAAACAAAAGAAAATATAGTCCTCTACAGCTATTTCAAAGTCACCACACTGCAGTGCCCCCCTTAGCCTCAAAGAAAACTCTAACCTCACTCTACAAAATTGCAGCCAGCAAACAGCCAAGGGTTATGTCATGCCAATAATGGCAGTCGTAATCATAATAAGTGCTAAAACATCCCACTTTCCCCTTTGAACATTTCTGGTTCACTACACGGGTAGCTGATCAAATGAAGTTGTTCCTTACTCCATTCAATTAGAACATTCAATTGGATTCAGAAGTATTGAACAAAATCAGAAGTTAAATTTTAAGGCGTCAAACACAGTTAAGTTACTCAAAAGTCTTCATCAATTCAGCACTTTCATTGCCATTATCTGTTGATTGTTTCAAAGTGGTGGATTTCCAGGATATGCTAGGCACTGCAATTTGCTTTGATCTGGGCTTTCTAGAGGTGGAAGTGGTAGTGGATTTTTGTGGGTAAACCATAGGTTTGGAAGCCAAAGGCTTGAAATTTGGGTCTCGCCGGGCAGTGTCAGACTTTGATCCGGACTCATCTTGTCTTCAAAAGATGAAAACTCCGGCGAATTTGTTTTCTTTGGTTCATATAAAATGGTGCAGTATTATATGGCATCAATCCATTTGGAATTGGGTCTTTGATTTCTTGCAAAAAGGTAAGTGTATTACGCTACTGTTCTGTGTAAAATCAGAATAGAAGAACATCTCAATATATTATAAGCTAGAACTCAGAATTTTCTTTTGTATATGAATAGAAGTGGCAGTAAATATGTCGGAAGCAGTTGCAGCAAAGGTTGAAAGCTCTGACTGGATAATGAGGCATTGATAGAGGAGTTGAAGTTATGGCAGGGGCTGGGGATGGGGAAGGCAGCGTGAGGAAGATGAGTAGCTTTTCTCTTATTTATATTTTTGTTTACTTAAAGTTTAAATAGTGTAAAGACATTTTTACTCTTGATTACTTAATTAAGAGGAGGATGCGCACATGAAAATTCATCAGAATTTTAGACCAAAAGAACGAGCTACTTCTATCTCTATCAATATACCATATAACGTGAACATAAATAGAATCTTCTTCGAATTAATTCCCAAGTCAATATTTATCTCCTAAGTCAATCACATGGATATATATCTCGTGCTCAAGAAAATATCCAATGATATTCTTCATCTATTTCAAGTTAGCTTAAACTTTCTCAGCAAATGCTACCAGGAAACCCAAATACTTGGAAGTGTGTTTATTACAATTAAAAACGAAATCCTTGTCACATAAAAATACAAAATTTCTTATAATTAACACTCATATCATTAGATATTTAAGACTAGGACCATCAAGTCAGATAAAAAATAATACTTAATTTTCGGTGTTTATATTATGAAAATGCTTCGCTGCAATTGAATATTTTTCCCAGCATTTGTACATAAGGCAATCAGTTAAAACTCACTTTGCAACTTCTTGTCCATGTACCTGAGATAAAAAATTATAATAAATCATTAATAACAAAAGTTATTATACAAGTAACTACTATTAACACACACATATAAAGTGCAAAAATGGTGACAAGTGACAACGATCCATACATTACGTGAAAGAATATAACTTACTTTTTAAGATCCGGAGGCTGGCCTGATCTGCTCATGATTAGAACCTTGGCCGGAGAAAGTTTTAGAGAGACAGTCTGCTGCGACTGGGTTTATCTCAATTCAAAACCCTAGAAAGTGAAGAGAGAGCGATATGGAGAGAGAGGGGGGTGGGTGCTAAATTTATGAACGTCCACATTCGGTATCAAAAACATGAGTTGGGCCTCGTTTAAGGAATAGGACTTTGTGTTGGGCCTAAATAGGTACATTTGAGGGAAATTAGGCCATGTACTTATATTTCATTAAAAATTTGAAATGGGAAAAATATAAAACTAAGAGATTTAATTTTACCCATTTTAAATTTAAAACATCAATTTCAAATTTCAAATTTCAAATTTTTTAAGGTTTAAAATTTCAAATCTCATATTTTTTTTAATTTTTATTTATAAATTAATTAATTAAACAGATATTATTAATTAAATATATTAAGATCAAAATTTCATATAATTTGGACACAAATTCCATATAATTGATCACAAATAATAAATTTTATGTCACAATTCAAAAATTTTATAGGTCACAATTTGTTCATCGGTCACAAATAAAAAATTGAAACGTCACAAATTATTTACTGTCACAAATTAGAAATTTTATAAGTCACAAATTATTTTACGATCACAATTCCAAAATTTTATAGGTCACAATTTATTCATCGGTTACAAATAAAAAATTGAAATGTCACAAATTATTTTACGGTGACAAATCAGAAATTTTATAGGTCACAAATTATTTTACAATCACAATTCCAAAGTTTTATAGGTCACAATTTATTCATCGGTTACAAATCAAAAATTGAAACGTCATAAATTATTTTACGATCACAAATCAGAAATTTTATAGGTCACAAATTAAAAATTTTATACGTCACAATTTAATTCATTGGTCACGAATCAAAAAATTATATATCACAGTTTATCAATATGTCACATATTTCCAAATTTCTTGATCACAAATTATCGAAATTTAAGGTCACGGATTAATAATGAGTCACAATGAACCAAAATATAAATCACATACACCAAACACCCCAACCCGACCTGATCCTCTACTAATATTTGGTCACAAATCTACCAAATAATT